>JANHGL010005700.1:66197-104709 GCA_024611195.1 Ceyx melanurus | reverse complement strand
TGTTGCTAGATTTTTTCATCAGTAGTGTCATTTCACTGTCATTTTATGTTAATAAGTCATCTAGTAGCATAAAATAGCTCTTCTCTGGACCTGCTCCACCACCTTGGTGTCTTTCATGTACTGAGATGCCCAAATCTGAACACAATACTTGAGGTGTTGCCTCACCAATGCTGAGTACAGAGGGTTGATCACCTTCCTGGTCCTGCTTTCCCCACTATTTCTAATACAAGCCAGGATGCTGTTGATCTTCTTGGTCACCTGGATACACTGCTGGCTCATCTTCCACTGCTTGTTGATCAGCATTCTCAGGTCACTTTCAGATGAGCATCTTTCCAGCCACTGTTCTGGACCAAGTGCATGACTCGGTGCTTGGCTTTGTTGAAGTCATGTGCTTGGCCCCAGCCCATCAATCCAGTCTCTCCAGGTCCCTCTGATTTAGAGAAAAGTGGCTCAAAGAGTTTTTAGAGGGAAATTTATCACAAAACATCCCTTAGCCTATGCCTTGACTATACCTGATCTTCCCAAATAGTAGAGTGGTGGTACAGACAGGTTAAAACTTTGGCTTCCTGATTAATAGGGTGTAAATTAAATGTTTATTAAGCGGAACTTTATATGGAGTGGAAAGAAAAAGGCTCCAATTCAGTCACTAACTATATGTATACTTTGAGATATACATTGAACCTGAGTTAAGTGAAATCATCCAGCTCCTTTCACTGTTTTGAATGGTTTAGATCTAAATTAATGACAATAGTTATAATTATGTTCTGTTTTTATATTCAATTTAGGTTTTCAAAGTGGAAAAAAAAAAAAAAAAGGTGCATATTCCATAGCCTGCTGTGAATTAAAGCATCTGGGTTCTAAATTAGCCGCTAAACAAGGTTTTTAATGGGAATAGCAATTGACCTTTGGCAGTCACAGTGTTAAGAATTGCTGCTTTAGTATTAAGTTACATCTCTGTTCTCTGGGCACAGTCTTACAAGTTATATAACAGCACCATTGCAGGATTACTAAATCCCTTTACCTAACCCTAATTGCATACTAGACTTGTGAATCCCATAATAGTTCTCCTTTATTGCCATGCTCAAAGAAGATGTCAGTGACACCACCAAACCCAGATCCTGCTGCCTGCACAGACTTATAATGTTCTCCTTACTAGTAACACCCACCCTAAGGGACATTATTTTGGTTTTCCTTCTCTCTTTTCCTAGCTGGCAACCAATTCCTGCCCAAAAATTATCTACTCCTGGAAAAATCTGCACACATAATAGGTGCATAAACTACAGGTACAGTACATACTGTACTTCTTCTGTACTTCTTGGCATTTTTGTAAGAAAACCACACAGCTAGAGAGGGAAAGAACAAGATGTTAAATTGTGTAATATGCTATGTTTTAGCTTGGTTTTTCTGGAAATCATCTGAATGATAGCATCAGACCTCACAAAGGCTTGAATATACAGAACATGACAGTGTCCAGACGAACATTTTTAAACTTGTCTAGCTGTAGTTAGAGCAAAAATCTTGTTTAAATTGTATCAGTGCTATAATTTTTCAGAAACCAAATCATCTGATAGCTCCCTATTAACATCTGCTTGGTACCACCTATCAAAGACTAAATGTTACCCACCTTTCAAAGATACAGGGCAGCTGTGTCTCACTGTTTTTAGAATCAGGATATTATACGACTACTGATTACGAGCAGTAGCACTCTGAAGTCCTTGATCTACCTCTTCTACCAGCTGATGGACAAGCAAGTATTGAGAGGCAGTTTTCTCCTGAAGAAAAATAGTTATTATCCAGGGAAGACTGGCTCACCACTTGTAACTCTTCCAGTTTATCTTCTAAAACTTTTTCCCAAGGGGAAAAAGCCATCTGCTATGAGACTGCCCAGTGCAAAGCCAGATCACTGACAGTGCAAAGCAAGTATTCAAGGAATAACACACTCTCTGCCATCCTATGGATCCATGTTCATCTGAAAGCAACTGTCTTTCAGTATAAATGTGCCTTCAGGTGAAATCCAGCCCACGCAGTTTCACATCTTTGCAGAATCACCTCACTGGCAAGTCAGACTGGATAAGGAGTTTAGCAACTTCATGGTGTTCAGCATGTCATATGACAGATGGAGATTTCTCAGAAATCTCTCTGGCATGGTTTCAGCATGGGAAATATCTGCATGAAAGACAATGGATATGTTAAGAAGTAAAGAGGTCTCCTAAGCCCTGTGCTCTAGCAGATTTGGTTGCTAATGAGGCAAAAGGCAGAAAAGGATGCAGCATGCTGAGAACATACTGTTGCCTCTTCTGACTTGAAAAGTTAGACTAATGCAGAAGTTACCCCTGACTTGTGGATGGATCCCAGCAGAAGGAAAATTTGATTATCATAGAATCTTTCTTTCTAATGTCTAATCTGAATCTACCCACCTCTAGTTTTGATCATCATGTACTTTTTAAGTTTAATATTATGAAGATAGGCAAAGCAAGGTAAAGCAGCATTTGCTCACTCTTCAAAGTTTTATTTCCCAAAAATATTTTGCTCAAAATCACACTTTTCTTCTTCCTCTCATCTTAATTTTCCTCCTTCTTACCCCAAATTTTAATACTTCACCCTACATACATTTGGCCACCTTTTTTGCTTTCTTCCTCCCTCTTATCATTTCATGCACAATGTGCTGTGCAAGTGGCAAGACCCAGAAGGAGCTGCTAGATGCACATTTCACAGTGTTTAACCTGTGAGGTAATTATTTGTTTCTCTGTTACTTCTGTCAGGAAGAGGCTTCTTGTTCCTACATACTCAATACATCTCTCTGCTTCTGTGATCAGTTCACTGCACAAAGTATTCAGGATTATGGGTAACTCAGTGGGTAGTTGGAGACAGAAGAGCACACTCTGTTCTTGTTGAAGTATAGCAGTGATATAAAAGTATAATAGTAGTATAAAAAAGTGTAATAGTAGTATAAAAAAAGTAAAATAGTAGTGTAATTGTCTAATTACTAACTTAGACAAATAGCCAACTCAAGACTTCATATTGTCTCTTTTCTATGTCTCTAATAATTTTCTGCAGTACAAATTATTACCGTACTTGATCTAACACTACTGTCTGTTCACAAGTTGACCAAGGAAGACTTCCATTTCATCAGCAAGCCCATTATTTAAACTATAAGATGCATTCATTGGTTACATGATATATTCTTTGGGAATACATTGCTTTCAGTATTAACTATTCTTAAATATCCTCTTGGTTAAACCTTGTGATACTACTTCAGTTGCTGCAGTGTGTAACTTACTTTTAGAAACAACATGAAAATGGAGAAAGTCAAACAGGCTTTGATTTCCTCATAAGATGGAACACAAGCTTTTTCATGGAAATATAGCTGTACCTTAGTTAAAAGGTTTTCATTCCCTATATAAAGTTATGGAAGTGGTGGCAGTTGTCATCAGCAAAGGTTTATATCACTTGAACCACTCCAACACAAAACAAAGTCACTAAGCAACTCAGTCAGTCACTGAGAAAAACAAGGGAAGTGGAAATGTGGATAGTAACCACAATTAGAGTAATCTCTGCAGGATAAAGACTGGGGCCATGTTCCTTGTTGCAGCACAGCATGACCTGGACCCCAGCTGGGACTTTCAGGAGCTACCAAAACACGTGTAAGACACACAGGACATGGAGAATGATTGATGTTGAACAAACACCAAGTGACGCTTGCCTGAGGGCTGTTAATGTAAATTAGGTGCTGCAAAAATCCCAGCACCTGCACAAGAGCAACCTGTGTTTGCTCTGCTACTGTTTTCACAATGTCCTTGCAATACAAAGCTCAGTATGTTAATAAGAGTAGAAGCTAATGAGAAAAACAGTTGAGTTGGAAAAGAAGAGTGGTTTTGAAATTAGGCTGTCTGCCATGACTTTACAGTCACTCACAGGTGCTGGTGGTGACAGTCCATGGATAAGTAGAGCAAGATACTTAGATTCTTTGTTCTCGTTCAGACAAACTCCTCTTGGCTCCAAAGCAAGTTTGAGTGGAAACTGGATAAGGTGACTGGTATTTTGCTTACATTTATTATATATGGAAATAGCCTATCAGGTTGTTAGGGAACACTATAACATGTCTATGAAGGTTTTATCAAAACTACACAGAAGCAAAGGAGCTACTCATCCCCCCATGAAAAATTATTCATAATTAAATCTTCCAGAACTTGCTCCTACTGCTGATTTCATGTCTGCTGTCTCTGACAGTGCTGAAAAAGGATTAGTAAACTCCTGTGAGACAGTTCCAATCTCCATGTCTATATGCTTCTTCTCAGCAGCATTACTTCATATCCTAGATATCTACTGTCAACCAAAAGTACTGGCCAGCCCATGAGACAAACATAGTAGTCAGTTGATAGCTGGTTGCAGACATCTGCCGTGCTCAGGAACAGCACTCGGCAGTGTTTGTATTAAAAAGATTTGTGGCTAGACAGCAGGACTGACTCTCTTGGAGCCTGGTTACGGTAACAGTCCCCCAAGGCAATGACACACAGCTTGAGAGAGGAAGCAGGTTCTCTGATTTACAAACCATGCTACCCCTCTTCTCTGCCAAATAACTTGACTGTCTAATTACACTTTAAAAAGGGGGTGATCTGTAATACAAAAAACAACACCTTACTTAAGAGTAAGCAACAATTACAGTGCATGTGTTTCTTGTCCGTCCTACTTGCACTTTATGTGTTTGGCAACTGTCCCAGGCAGGGGACTATTCATATCACCCCAGGGCTACTGCTAAAAGGCACTGTGATTCAGGGAGACAATGTTTTTCTTAGTCCTTCTTTGAACAAAGTGTCATGGTGGCACCACCCACAAACAGGTAGCAGTATATCCTCTATGACAGCAGAGTACACCTGGCCCATGGAGGGGACTGATCTTTCAAGAGCTGTCATTTCCCTAACAATACCTTCTTTCCTAAACAACACCAACATCTTACAACATTTCATCGAGACTTCAACTGGCCCATTTAGTTGTCTGGTTGAATTTGTGGAAAAATGAATATTTTCCCATGAACCCTGGCTTGTTTTGCTTTTGAGGTGCTTGAAAGAAATGTTTGAAACATCTTGTCCCTGTCTTTTGATGCTGATGCAAATGAAGTTGATAATCTGGGGCTCAACATTTTTCCCTGGTGTTTCTGTAAGGATTTGATATAGTAACATCAGAGAAGGCCCTTCCTGACCACAGCAAAACCAGAAGAGATCATCAGTTTTCAAAATATGAATTTACATTGAAAACCCAAAATACTGCATGAGCAAAATAAATGTTTCCTGCAACATGATCTAAAAGCTAGGGAAACTATAGTTTAGTGACAGTAACCATTGAAACCTCCATTGTGAGTAACCCTTCACACTCTCAGGTTAGAGAAGAGTTACAGTGGGTCTAAATCACCGAAGATGCCAAAAACATAAGAAAAATTATCTAATATATTTAATATTTTGGCCTAACATATGTTCCCACAAGCTCAGTTTCTGCTTATATGTTTAGCAATAGTAATCCAAATTCTGCTAGTCTTGCTTATATTATTTAGATTTTCATGACAACTAGTTTTACCTGTTCATCATTCATTGTTCAGAAGGTGGTGGTATCTGTTCTTTACATTTTGGTCTTTGACCAGACTGTTAAAAGTTTCTAACCAAATTAATTATTTATACTTAAGCACACTTTTTCAGTTATAGATACAAGCAAAGAACAGACATTTCTCAACAGTGACGTGGTGAAAGAAAAAGTATTCTCTGTGTTAACATGGTCAACAGAGATGACAGACAAACTGAATGCTGAAATGTGGACAAATGTTCTCCAACTCTGTGTTTGCAGCTATCAGTCATCTTTCACTACAAGGGCTGTCATTCCAGAATATAGTGAAAGGTTCTCCAGTCTAATCTTTCAGTAATTCTGTGCCAAACAGGTTCACATAGTTTGGACAACTTTTGAATAAGCATCAGTCTTCTGAATAGTTATCTAAGACAAACTTCAGAAAGATTTCAACTGCCTCTATTGGAACTAATTAATCCCTTGAGCTAAAGCCAGTGCAGCTGGGTTTATGCAATTTTCCAAGAAAGATAAATATTACATAAAAAAAAAGAAAAGAAAAAAAATGTTAGCAATACAGTTTTAAGAAAAAAAGGTAGGATTTCTTAATCGGATAAGTCTCTGCTTTTGAAGCTATAGTCATAGCAAACTCTATATACTATGGGATTAATTATTAGAGTATTAGACTAGCAGCTGAATGCCCATATACAAGCCTACCCTTTCTTAAAACAGAAGTGCAGGTCCAAGATCTCACTGCACCTTATCTAATGGTTTCCTTGTACTTTCTCTTGCAGCCCTTTCTTAAGAGAAATTATATCCTCAATATCAAAAAAACTAAAAGGAGGAAAACAACAGATTTTTGAGAATTTCAGTACTCCATTTACTTTTCTTCGACTGGTACTAATTAACATTGAAGGCTTTTACCTCAGAGCCTCTGACTGTACATTTACTTCTACATTCAGTGTTGTTCCCTTGTTTTTCTTCCCTGTCAGGGCAACTTACCTCACTATACAAGTGCTAGAGAAGTAATTTGCTAAGTGCATGAATGAAATTCAGAGCTGAACTGCAGGTGCTTGTGTGGACTGGACTGTTCCTTCCAAAGAATAAATGTATTTGCTTGACAGCTTCCCCATTCTTTCTTTGCTTGTAAAGCCAGGGAATGGGGGAGGTAAGGGGTAAAAACATGTAGAGCTATTTAGAGGTATCATGATTAATTATTATAGCAGAAACTGGTTTTCATTCTGCAGTGGAAAGATAGTAAATTCTTCCCCATATTTCTGACAAAACTGAGTTGTTTCAGTATTTGATTTGCATTAGACCTCAGTTTAGTTTTTCATCCCAATTGCTTTCAAGTCAGGCAGGGAATGGACTTTAACCTGCATAGTCATGCAATTTTCTTCCTCCACAAAAAAAAAAAAAAAAAAAAAAAGGTTAAAAAATCAACATGATTATGGAAAAACCAAATAATTTACAAAAGAAAGATCCATCTTTGTTAATTCTTCCTCTCTGTTGTATGCCCTTTTCTCATCTGTAATCATGATATACACCATTGCTGACCACATTTAATGAGATTTCGTTTACCTCAAGAAAAATCCCCATACATTTTAAATTTCACTTGATTCAAGTAACAAAAAAATAAACAGATTTTTCTTATATGTTTTCATGTTCTGGTCAAGAGAAGACTCACCTTCATGAGAAGATTTCCTTCAAGTTATATTGTTAGTCAGGGCCAGGCCAGAGCTCAGACCTGTGTCTCAAGAATGGGCATACAGACCTTGTTGGGTGAGAGAGAGTGTTATCTGGCAGAGGACATCTATTCACTTTACAACCTTGCATGGCTATATCTCTCCCTTTTTTTCATGCAATTGTCAGCTACTTTCCAGTGTCCTCAGAGTGAAAAACTGCAGCCAAGGGTGCTGATGTAGTGGTGAGTCACACTCACTCAGCTCTGGGCTCACATCCTTCAGCAACCCTGCTTTCCCCCTGCATACTCTGATATGTCCCAGAGACCAGATTTTGTGCAAATCCAAAAGATATAATTTTCTCTTTAACAAGTTTGTTTTTTTTCAGTGATCAAAATCAGAGATGAGTTTAGGAAAAAAGAAAAAGCAAGAAGCCCTTGGGACTAGTCTGGAAACTGTACATCCTGTTAAGATTAGAAGTATTTGTTAGTGCTTAGTAGTAACTAGTTTCAAAACAAAAAGTTCATAGATGCTCAGCTGGAGGACAAGGACATCTCTAACTCAGAATTATTAACATATCTCCTTCTATCATGCTTTGCTTATACAGACTTTTACCAGAAAACTGCTGAAAGATTCAGGCAGGTGGATAGTTTAAAAAATTCTGAAAAATCTCTAAAATTCCAGATGTCTATCTCATCCCAGCTTCAAACCTTTCACCCACACCTTATTTTATATGGTTTGTTTTTTTTCCAGTGCTGCAATACCTTCAAGATATATTAAGAAAAAGTGAAGGTAGATCAGAAGAGACAAATACAATTCTGGTTTTAGCAAAGGGCTCTGATTGCAGACATAGACAAAGTAGAAAGAGACTAATGAAAATGACCCTTTCCTTGGATTCACTCCTTTGAAACCGCATGATTTATGCAATGTCCCATCTCTGCTATGAACTAATACGACATTCACATGACAGCAAAGCTCAAATTTAGCCCTTAAAAAGCTGCTTGCAGAGGTCTGAGATGACGTGAGGGGAGTAAAACCTCTCTAATGCTTAAATCCTCCTGCTGCTTCAGAACAGTCAGCACCTCATTAGCCTTAGCTCTTTGTTTGATAGGAAATGTCAGCTCGCCACGGGAAATCTTCTACACCCAATGGCAGGAGCATCTGTCTCCATCTAGTGTTCATTCGTTTGCTTTTGTACTCGGCTGCCCCACCAAGGAAACCCCAGAGAATGGAAAACAGGGGAAACGTTTACTCACTAAAATATCATCCTCACCCATGAGATGTCAGAACTACGTCTTTGCTGTAGTCAGAGGTAGCAGCCGGCACATAAACTTGCTGGTGAGCTGCTGGATCATTCAGAGTTCTCACCTTCATCTTAAGATAAAAGAGTGGGAAGTGACAAAAAGGTTAGAAAAATCTTGGGTTTTTTTTAACAATATTCTTCTGCCCATTCTCGAAGTTATATTCAGGCTTTTTCTATTGTTTAATGCTGAGGGAGTTTCTTAGCATGAGAAGTGAAATGTTTAATTAATGAAAAATATCATGGAAACATTTATAGGAATACTTTCTACTGTAACTCCCAGTTACAGTACTGGATAAGATTTACTCAACTTGCCTCACAACATGACTGTAAAGAAGGAAAATATTGCACATTCTATTCTATTATTATAAAATATTACACATTCTATTTTTTCCCCAAAAACATGCTGGGTGATTTTAGGGTATTTGAAGTGGAACTAGGGACAGACTCCCATCAAGGTAACTCTCCCTTCCCGAGGCCCAGCTTTTTGGTGTGCACTTTGCTTCATCATTTATAAAAAGAGAAACCTGTGTACAGAATGCATTATAACCATTTTTCACTGTTAGAAGCAGAACTTGAAAAGGGTGATAGGGCACATAGGCACTTTAGGGAAGAAAATGCAATCCCTTCAAACATTTTTAGGGTCCTAGAGGAACCTTCAGGGAACAGGACCCAGCCTGGAGCCATTACTGAAGAGCTACCACTGAGTCTAAGATGAGCTCTCAGACACAGAGACAACATCTTGAGAAACCCAGAATGGTCATAACTAAATTCTTAGTTTTAAATTAAGAGGTAGAAGAACCTGCAAGCCTGATATATAGCAGAGTGTATTATGAACCCTTGTGGGAGCTATGGTCTTAGTCTTTGTGAAGTCTCTATTAATCCTATAAATGCTGAAATAATCACTGACTGAAGACAATTAAGCCCCAAATGCCCATTTCTTAATAATTCTATATTTCAGTAAATGGAACCAACTCCAAAATGTCAGAGAATTGTCTGAATGTCAGTGGGATGAACCCAAATTATTTTGGTGAAAGTATTGAGAGGGAAGCAAGGCAGTCATGGAGCACAAGCATGAATTTAATATTGGTACCAGCTTCCAATAGATTGATATTGTCTCTAGGTAAAATAGATTTACAGCACCTGTTAACATGTTCAGACATTTCAGCTTTCCCATCTCTCATCTTTTTGTCTTCCCAAAACATGTTAACTCACTGACATGCAGAGGATGCTGAGGGTTGTAAAAGTGTGAGGGATCCAGGCTGGGATCCCTCACACTCCTTCTCATGGTGGAGACCAGAGGAGAATCATCATAGAATCACAGAATGTTGGGGGTTGGAAGTACAGAAGACCACATTAGGAAGAAGGAATTTAAGACAAACAGATGTCTGACCTGTGGGAACCTATCAGATATTCAGGGAGTTACTGAAGTGAGTTTGGAGAAGTGCACAGGTGCACAGGATGCTCCTGGAAAAGGTGTGGGATTGTAAGTAACCCCAAGACCAGTTTAGAAACAACACCAATGGGAGACTCCAGGAAACAACACTGCTTCACATTCCTTGGTTTATTTGAGAAATTGCTCTCTTTTGTTCATACTCTTCTCTAATGCTTGTCAGCTTCTCCCTTATTCTGGGGACTCATCAAATAGGACTCAACTAATCTTCACCACTGAGTGCTTGCAGTTAATGAGAACAAGACAAAGACCACCCATGATCTGACTCGTGAAAATACTGCAAACACTGCTGATGCTGAAAATGTCAGTAAGTGAAAATAGGTTAAAGCTGCATGTAGAAAGGAGTCACTCAAACAGCAATATTCAGCATTCAGCATTTCATGTAAATCGTATTTTTTTATTCCACTGCTCGCATCTGTCTACCTTGCTGTTCCTCTAGGGGGAAAAAAAAAAAAAAAAAAGAAAAGGACTTTGCAACTTTACATTTACATTTTAGAACAGATTTGCTGGAACATTTTCACCTTGGTGAGGAACTCTTCTATTTGGTGTTACATATGTATAATTTCCCCTGGGTGTTAGGAGTAAACAAGAATGTGAACATAAGTTTTTCAGTGTGCAACAGCTGAGTTTAAACTTTATAGTAAAACCAGATGAGTTTTTCATATTTCTGATTTTCACAATGACAGTTTCACATGGTACCAATCACTAACGGACACAATGCAAAAGAAGTTTGGTTTTGGTTAAGCATCCAAGGTTTTGGATGCATTCATAAACCTCCTTGGTTTGGAAATAGGCAAATATTTTCATCAGATCTGGATTTCCTATTCCAGTGATCTTCTATCTCAGGCAGCTCAGAAATAGCATGAAAAGACTCACCAGAGTGGTTTATATTCATGTAACTGGTTGACAACAGACAGATAGATGCAACATATTATGTATTTTATTATTATAATTATTAGTAGTAGTACTGTAACTGGTATTAGTTTTATGTTTATATACATCTTCCAGACTTAAAAGTGTTTGAGCTCTGGAGCAATTGATTTTTTTTTTTTTTCTGAAATACATTACCCCTTTCTAAGCAATGATAATAGTTCTGTTGAGTAGATAAATACATACCTGTGGATATACACATTATTTGAAGTTAATGTTGTGCTCAGGTATAAGAATGAAGTGGTAGGCATTAAGTCCTTTATAAATTCCAAGAATAGTAAAACCACTTGCAGTAGCAATGGTTTCTCATGCTACCAATGTACCTCCAGTTTGTTCTTGTGGAGACATCCTTAGCTATGAGAAGACAGTCCAGTTTCCGTAACAATTCAACTCTCAAGTTCTTTGATGAAACTGCCAAGAAAATTGTTCTAGAGGAAGAGATGCCTGATGTGGTTTTGGATGTGAAAAACCATAACAAAAATGGTAACAGTAGCCATTCAATTTGAGAGGTTTGGGTACTGAGAATCTCATTATGCCTCTCCTTTTAATTGCACTTACAATCAGTGTACTAATTTGACATTGCACCAATTTATGCAGACCATCTTCAGACAGCTGCTATTTTGAATAAAATGAAGTTGAAATTGATTGAATAGGAAAGATACTTCATAACTTAGGTTAGCTAGGATTTTGGGACTTAAGTAGCAAAATGCCAAATTAAAAACTTCTTCCCAAATCCAAAATTTCTCTTAATCAGTAACAATGCCATAAATGAGTAATCCATTTAGTACTTAAGTATGTCACATACAGCTTTTACTACTTTCATAGCAACTCTTGTGCTCTGTAATGCAGGTGTGAGACTCTGAATAAGCTTATGTGTGATATAAGAAGGCAGATTTTGTCTGATTCAAGAGAAGCTCATGAAATAATACATGGAAAGAACAATGGTTTGTGGAATTCTGCTCAAATCTATGAGAACTGCTAGGATCACTTTTCCCAGACCAATAAGCCCTGGGCAGCAACAGCTTGAAATGTTGAAATACAGAGCATTTTTGAGGGAATACATTTTAGAAGAATGTCTTGAATCTGCATTTTTTAACTGTGAAGAATAAAGTGGAAGGCTTTCTGTGTGAGTTGAGACTGTTAGAAGTAGGATACTTCTCACCTAACTTCATGTGCCTTCAATGAACAAATTTAGTCTAAACTGGTCATTTATATTTCCTAACATTCTATGATTCTGTGATCATCAATGGAGAGATATGTCTATATTTAGTTTGTATGAAAGACCTCTTGGTGGTCTATTTTAGGATATGACACATTATCCTCGTCAGTGTCAATCATTCTCCTCTTAGTAACACCTAGACATCTAGTTAAGGCAGAATACTTAAAAGATAAATATCCTGACTAAAGTTAGGAAGGCTCCATATCTCAGGAGAGGATACTGAGTGTTCACTCAAGACCCTGTGCATAGGCTGCAGTTTTATTTTTGCCTGTGTTAAATCATTTGGCTTTGGTTGATGGAAGACTTGTTCTTACCAGCTGTGGCCCTGAAGGTTATAATCCAGAAATATAGACTTGCATCTTGATGGTATTTAGCCCTTGACATCTTTAGACGGATAAGCCATTCTATTATAATGACCTCTGGCACTAACCCAAACCACTGTCCTTTGCAAACTCTCGTATACCTTCAGACTGGTAGCAGACTACCTTAGCCAACTTTGGGATGTGATGAAGAAAACTAGATCTTTGTCCAAGGACTCCCTTCTCCCAAGTATAAAGGACTTACCTGAGACAGAAAGAGAGATTCATCTCAGTAGTTTTGTAGTCAGTATAGAAAAATAGCCATCTCCTGAGGTCTCTTCTACATAGTCATCTGGCACAAGAAAGGTGATTCAAATTTGGAGGTGTCTATTTGTGCTGAGGTGATGAGATTAAATTGGGATTAAATAAATTATATAGAATGATATGGCTAGTAAAACTGAGAAGCAAACACAGATTTCCCAAGCCTTGTCCAAAAGGTGATATCAAAAACCACCCTTTTGGATGCATTAGTGTTTAGCTTTAGAATAATTGCTTTTATCATCTGCATCTAATTGACTCTGTTTATTTAGCAGTTAAGGCACCCAGCAGATTGTCAGGTTTTTTATTTCCAAAGTATCATGCATAATAGATTTGTCAGTCTCTTGGAATGCAATATAAACAAAAATAATTTGTTGAGTAAAAACAAAATAAAAAACATAAATGTCAAACTTCTGACAAATAAAAAGGGTCAATGAAATCCATGATAAGTCAAATTCAGATTTCAAATGTTTTGTAAAGGAAAAAACTATTCCATGTTTAAGCATTTGACTACTTTTAGGTCTCATTTAGTTTCTTAATGAATGCAATTTTTTTAAAGAAACTTTTTTAGGAAGCATTTTTTTTTTCTCTACTGGAAACAAATTAGCAAAAGAAGGTAACCTATCAACAATTTATTCAGACTATAGCAGGTAGCTTAGATGAAGAGGAGGGAGGAAGACTACAAAGGTGTTAAAAAACTCAAAGATAGAAGTAAAGCTAACAAATTTTACTCTAGATTTTTCTCTTCAGAATAATTCATTTTAGTGGCAATAATCCACCAAAAATGATAGGACCTATCTGGAGCTTTGCCTGAGCCTTTAAGCATCTCTGTGTGTTTCACAGATTCACAGATTCACAGATATTAGGGGTTGGAAGGGACCTAGAAGATCATCTAGTCCAACCCCCCTGCCTGAGCAGGATCACCTAGACCAAGTCGCCCAGGAACAGATCCAGGTGGGTCTTAAGTGTCTCCAGAGATGAAGACTCCACAACCTCCCTGGGCAGTCCCTTTAATGCAGAAGCATTACAAAAAAATATCCCTGAAGGCCAAGAGCTTCCAACTACTAAGATTAACTCCAAGTGAGTGGCATGGTGGCTTGCAAAATGTTCCTGACTCTTGGGCCAGTCTCCATCTGTGAGCTGTAAAATGATAGCTCCAAGGATGACTAAGGGACAGGGAAAAGCAAAGTTACCTTGTAACAAATCTGGATCTGCCTTACGAGGATTCATTTGGAAAACAAGCAGCAGCAGAGGAGTTGCCAATTTTCCTCTTATTTTTTTTTTACCCTTGAAATAAATTCATCATATTTTGGACTGTGAGAACAAGTACAAGTATGATTATCTTTCCAGAAAAGTTCAAAGAGCATATGGGTGAGTGTTATGACAGGGAATTACCTATCCTTCTTGCAAACTGGAAAAGAAGATTGCATATAATTATCTGAATGGCGTCATACTTAGGAAAATTTCTGGCATCTTTTCACTTGCTTCAGCCAAACTTCCATCAATGACCAGAAAACATTTTGTAATGCCAATAGGTTGTTTGCAGGGATTTTTTAAAGAAAAATATAATTGATGTAAAAAAAAAAAAAATCCCTTTTAATCGGTTCCTCATGCCAAAGATTAGCAGTGATCTTGACGTGTGCAACATAATCAGTCATAATCAAATCCTAGCTGGAGTAGTACCTCAGATGTTGTTAACTGTATTCCTATTAGACTAAATAATTTGATTTACCCATTAAGTGCTAATGGAGGAAGCAGAAACTTGTTTAAGATACTGTATGTTTGCCTTAAGTAGCCTAATAAAAAAGAATGGAAATATATCATAATGAAGTACACACAGTTTCAGGTTGGAAGTGTCCATATGTGTTGAATTGTTTGCTGTACTGCCTCCCACAGAGACTTTGGATTATTCTCCCTTCTTTTAAGCTTAAAGACTTCAAAATGTAACTGAAAATAATACCATCTCTACTAGATATTTAAACTATTCTTCCAGGTTTTAATTGTGAATTATGGAAATGCCTACATCATTCTTTTAGTACTTCATTAAATTCTAAAGGCTTTTCCCTAAAATGATGCAGATTCCCTGGTGTTTCTCTTGGTTTTTCCACTTTCTTGAGATTTAGATAGCCTGGGAGCATGTGCAGTTCAGCATTGCTTCAACCTAAAGGATTTAAAGTCTTTTTGGATTGAAAATATGTGTTTCCTGCAACTTACATCAAACATACAAGGCTCTGAGCCTTCTCTGTGGCTGCCCACTGTGTTTAGGAAATATTTTTTCTGAAGTTCTTGGATCTTATTGATCTCCTCATGTCAATTTGCAACACCTCATTCTCCATTTTGTCCTATACTCCACTCTGTCCTGGTTTGAGTGAGAAATGAAGAAATTCAGTGATTTTACTGAATATAGACAGGGGAGTTGGAATCACTGCAAGTGCACATTTTTCAGCATTTGAGGCTTACACACTTGAACATTGTGTAAGTTCACGATCACAAAACTGCTCACCATACACAATTGGTGTACCTGTTTTTAAACTAACATTTCTCCCTCCTTCTATTCAGTAGAACCCCACTTAAATCACCTATATATTTTCAAAGAAGGGCAGTTTCAATGTTTGTGCTTTTCCTACACAGGTGGGCTTTAGACCAGTGCATATGACTGAGATATCTGCATCCCATTGCAGCTGAATCAAAATATGAATAACGACAAGACAGCATGCAGTCCAAAATAAAGGTACCTTTGCCAAGGGTGTGTAAACTTACTAGACACTTAAGAAAATATATGAGTAACTCAGGTTCCTTTAATGAGGGAAGTTCAGTACCAAACCCTTTTTCTCATAGGTTAAAAATGTTCATAAATTAGATTAAGATTATACAATAAGAAAGATGAAACTGACACAGCACAAAATGCTAAACTTATTTCTAAATGCCACCTTTCCATGTTTTAGCCCTAATCCAAACAATAGGGCCACCATGAATGCCCCCTCTATTGTAGGATGCTGGCAAGAAATACCACCCTACTTCATAGGATTACTGGGTAACTAATAACATTCTCTCATTTTGATCAGCTTCACAAAAGGAAAGACCTCTTGCTCTGGTGAGATGTGAATATCTGTTGTTAAGGAGAAAACATTTCATCATTTCTTCTAGTCTATCAACAGTACTTTAGTACCATATTTCTCTGAGGTAAAAAAAGTTCAGATTTTCTATATGCTTGAAAATCTGGATGAAATATCAGTGAAAATTAAGACATTGTGTTACCATACTTCTTACTACTGTATTTCCTGTATCAGAACTAGGACGTAACAT
Source organism: Ceyx melanurus (assembly GCA_024611195.1). Classification (NCBI taxonomy): domain Eukaryota; kingdom Metazoa; phylum Chordata; class Aves; order Coraciiformes; family Alcedinidae; genus Ceyx; species Ceyx melanurus. The sequence continues at coordinate 88,652 of JANHGL010005700.1, read as the reverse complement.
AGGGATACATTATGAATCTATGAATCTATGAATCTATGAATTATGAGTCAGAACAAAGGCTCGTATAGCCAGTGTCCTTCTTCAACAGTGGTCAATGAACATAAAGAGAGGAAATTATAAAAAGAAGAGGAAGAAAATGGAGGTATTTTACCAGAAAAAAATCTTGCTCCCTACAACAATTTGTGGTCTGGTAACTCTTGAATCAAATTGCTATCTTTGAATATATATCATCCCTCAATGGATATTTTTGTCAGTCAAATGCAGAAAATATATGATTTGGGAAACTTTTTGTTAAATATAATACCCTGCTTCTATCAAAAACAGTTGGTGAAATTAAGACCTCCTTAATATTACCTATAGTAGCAATTACACTGTGTGTAATTTTTTGTTAAAATCAAGAACACTTTTTCAGCTTGACTCTATGAACTTTATTTATTGATTTATTTTAGATTCCATTTCCAGCATCGTCTTGCAAAAGAGAAAAGGGATCAGCACAAAATTGTTTGTAGTACGTATCCTTTGTTTCCAAAAAAAAAAGAGTCTCTATAGAGTCATCAGCTGGAACCACGGTTGATCTCAATTATTCTTCTGAAACATGGTTCAAATCTCATTGCCAAGTCATTCATTCCTGTCACACATTGTACTGATTCTGTAGCCAGGTAAAGGTCTTCTGAGTACTGCTTTCTGTTTATTGGCATTGAGCCAGTTTAGAACAACATCATACAGGTAAACATAGCTTAACACAGCTCATTCTGGCTCATCAAGCAACTATTGTACCTTTGGTGATTTACAACAGCAATTATCGGCAAAACCTCAAGACTCTCATGTTAAATCTTTTCCTTTTGCCTGGCAAGTTTACAATGTCTTTGTGGACCACAAGAACTGGTGACAGCAAAAATGGGCCAAAAACCTTCTTTGTAAACATGTCACATTGCCCAAGATTTTATTGGTTTATTTTATTTTTATTTTTTTATATTTTTATATTATTTATATTTAGGGTTTTTTAAATATTTTTTTTTTGGTGCTGCATGTTTCTAGTAGAGAAACGGGCATGCATGGTAGAGTAATAATGTCAGTCCTAAATTGACATTGTCTGTGCTAAGCTATGTGTTGTTACTGCCACAGTATATGATGCTCTTTATCCACATAGACTCAGTTACTCCGAATAGTCCTTCAGCCCCAAATACATTAAGCTGTAGTGAAACTCCAACATGGTTTTAAGATCTCCAGACCTTGGAAAAGAAAGTCCCTGTCTATCTATTAATATTTTTTCTTGGTAAAATATTTTTTCCTTGTCACTGATATGTTATTTATGTCCTACAGGAAGGAGGTTGAATTACCATTTGAATTAATGATCTTGTTTGTGAGCTATCATTAGATCTTTTTTCTTTCCTCTCTATCTCTTTCCTACCAGGCAATCTACAACAAATGGTGTTATCCATAGCCATTTAGTGGTCTGTGGAAATCATAGGCAATTGTATACACAGGTACAAATGGAAATGAAAAAAACTAACACAAGAACCCCATCATTTCGCTGTGTCTGTCTACACATAACTTTCAGAAAGGTCATTATATGCTGTTTGGTTCATCATGGAAAGCACAAGTCATGAATTCTTGAGTCACCCACCAAGGAAATAGGATATGATAATTATCTCTGTTACTTCATCCCTTTCTTCTTCTACCACATACTACTCTAACTGCCTTCTCTCATAGTTTCACTAGCCAAATATAAGGACAGTAGCTGCTGTCAAAAAAAGTTAAGAAAGGCTTACTGTTTGTATTTTGGATCTCTATTTTTGTTTCCTACTTGCTATTATGGTACATATTTAATAGACTTCATCTCTAAAGTGAACCTGACAAAAGGGTTTCCTGGCAGGATATCAGAAGTGGGTTTTGTGCTATATTTTATACTAATGTGAAGTTTTCCAAGTTAGTATGGACTGTGTTTTTCCATTCAGGAACAAAAATGGAAGAGGAAAAGCTAAGAGAAGAATAAAAAATGCTTTTTTTAAGAATGTTTCTTCTACAGAGATCAATTAACCTTAGACTGAATGAAATTAACAGAAAGTTTGATGTCTCTTTGTGAACTGAGGTTTTCAAAAGGGTCTTTGGAGACTGAGTCAGGTGCCCATCCTCTTTATTCAATCACTGGGTAGAGACAGATGAATTGCAGGTATTTAGAGGACCCACACAGTCTCCTTTCAGTGCTCCCCAGCATTACTTGTTCAGAAAGCCAGTCTGCTTCCAAAGGTTGTCTACTTCCTCCAAAAAAAAATTGTAGGTACTTCTTACCACCCAGCTTCCACCTGCTGTCTCCAAACTAGTGGAGCAGTGTCTTTTCTTTGATACATTGTCAAATCTCACTTTAGCGGTGCCCAAAAAGCAACCAAAAAATTTCAAGTACACTGAAACAAGACAAATTATGTATTAATTATTTCTGAAAATCCAAGGGAAAGTTGAGTTACGTAACACCTTCTGAAATCTAGCCACTGGTGTGTCAATGATGGTGGTGGTGGCATGCAATCTTGGGTGAGATTTTTTCCAGGAGCTCTTCAGGATCAGACACTTCCTGCACTTTGTCAGGTCTGGCTTTTAGACATTCCTAAAATGCAGGGGGATCATGCAAAAATCTGTGCAATGAGGAACTTGCCATGTGGTGAATGGAACTCAAACTAGGTCCCTCCCTAAACAAAACCGGATGGAAAAACATAGACAGACCACATCAGTGCTCTGTGACCTACATCAAACATCCCTCCAAAACATCTAAACTATTCAAGAACCACATCAGAATAAACTTCCTATTGCTGAGATCTGTCAGACCAACAGCTTACAAGCACTGGGGCATGACCCAAAAGTGGGTCACCAGAGGACACCTACGGGGCTTCATCCACCAACTGAAAGGGCAGTAAATCCCTGTGGTTGCTAAAACCAAGCTAGAATTTTAAGCCCAGTGAGAAGGAACAATCCTCTCCCTCATCCACAACTTCCCTTCCTGCTCCAGCTGCCCTTGCCCTGGATTCCGTCTTCACTTGCCTACTGCAAAGTAGATGATCTCCTTTTCAATTGCCTTCTCACTTTCCCATTGTTCCTGAACAGCACTGAAAAAAATGCCCATATGCTCCTATGATACTGTTTCAGAGTAATGCCTAGGTGCTGAAGAGCACTGAAAGAGCCTTATTGATCCCTATAGTGTCTTATTTTGTCAAGGAAGCAACCTCCAGGGCTCCTCACCTTGCAAACTCAGGCATAGCAGTTTCCTATGGATTCAATTAATGTTTAAGCCTGAAAAGTCAACTCTGTTGCATGATTATGTCTCCTCGCATTAATGGTCAACTCCTCATGAAGACAAACAATGTTTACATTTGATATTACATTTATAATGCTTCTATTTTTGTTAAATGGAAGGAGAAGGATAGCAAGTGTAGCTGCTCATATATAGCAAGAGATTTTCAGACATCTCTATAAGTAAACAATTTAATGGAAAAGAGACCTGCTTGGCAACCAATCAGACTGAGAAGTCCTGCATTGGAGAAGCCTTTCAGTATTTTAACAAGTAGAGATGGCATTTCTCTACTTGATAAAGGTCTATCATGAAAACTACATATGGGCTCTCTCAATGGAAGAGAGGGAAAATTTTTCTTCCTGTCTTTTCTGCATAAGAACAAATAGAAATAATGCCATTTATTCCTGAGTTGTTTTAATAAGAACAAGAAAAATTAAAAATAATAACAATAGTATGAACAACTGCCTGCTTGGAGCATTGTGCCCATGGTAAGTGCAGTGCAAATAGAGAGTGAAAGGATTGTTCTTGCTCTTCTTTACAGTCCAAGAAAAAGGACAAACAATAGCACATGATAATCCAACATTTGAAGCACAGGTTTGAAATAATCAACCATTATTATGCATTTCCCTGAATATCATGACAAAAATCCCAAGGCTAATCCTCCTGGATAGCATGTATTAGGGCTGCTGGTACCCTATTAGATTCCAGCAGGGCAGGGATGAATAATAGTATATGTGTTATAAGCACATATAAAAGTAGGAACTGCAGTAATAATGGTACATTAATGTTCTTCTATAATAAGGAGCTTTAGAATCTAGTTTCATGCATTTTACAGGGTTTATGTTATTAACTTGCTGTGTCATCCCTCAACAGCTGAAGCACAGATAACGTTATCTTACAGATAACAAGCATGCATGGGGGTAATCCATTTATTTCCTTAATTATCTCCCAATAGTGGCTGTGTTTAAAAATTAGCCACTGTTTCTAATGTGCTTTGTTTTAAATCCATACTTTTATTACCAGTAGTCAATAAAAGCTTTTCCAAGTAATAAATATGCAAGAGGGGGCTTTAAACAGTCTTAAAGGAATTCTTAAGTATATACTTTGCATGACTAAACATCTCTGTTTTACTACTGAGTTCTGGATGTCTACATTGACACCATATAACTGTGGTTCAAAACCCCCTTGTCCCTTGTCTGACATCTCATATACTATGCACACATGCTTGATGTGGTTTTTCTGGTCTTCACAAGTTATTCATGAGGTCTTGATCTGTTTTCTTGTATCAGTGATATTGTTTGCCTGAAGTTTATGTAAGAGTTTTAATTTGTTTTCTTTCAGGGAGGACTTTGTTTTGAGTTCCTGTTGGTTGAATGAGTAAATATTCATCATTGCCAGGAACATCTCATGATTTCCTGGGATACTAAGAGCTAGAAGAGCAAATTTAAGTTTTGAAAACATTCTGTCTTGGAGAATAACTTGAAAAATACATTTAATGTTTAGATTATTTTATCTGAAAGGCTAGTGCTTTCTCAGAATAGCTTGAAAGACATTCAGAAGCATAGTTTGACACATGCAACTCAGTGCAATACAGATCTGTATGGTACTAACTTACCACATGGTAGACAGCTGTATTGACAATTCACCAGGTGCACCATCATCTTCCTGACATGTAAAGCATAAATAAAAAAAAACAACAAACAAAACAGAACAGAACAAAAAAACACACAAAACAAACAAAAACCCCAAACAGGGAAAACATAAACAAACAAACACAACAAACAAAGAAGACCAGAACTAAATGATCTTTAAGGTCCCTTCCAACCCTAACAATTCTATGATTCTATGATTCTATTCTCACTCTGGTAAACTGAGTAATGATCTCCCATTTTAAGAATTCCTTCTTTTTAGGGTGGGGGAAATCAAAACTTTTACATTATCTTCTAATTCCCTAGAGCAAGGAACAGGGAAAAAAAACCCACAGACCTATATTTTCTACATGTTTTCTTTAGGTACTGGAGAATATTCCTGCAGTCTCTTTTAGCTCCCCCATTAAAGACTTTGCATCTTAGTGTAACCACTGCAGATCAACTGGAGCTGGTTTAAAGCAAAACTACTGTTATATTATGCTCAGATGAGCAGATTTTCCCTGAAGCACATTAATGCTATTTATTTATCTTCAGTACTCAGCTCTGGTTATGTTTGACATGAAGTATCTGGAAAGCAGGATTTAACCTGTGGAAGATTTACCATGGTGGATTTAAACCCTAGAGGATGGCAGATCTACTATATTGCTCTGCACTGTGCCATACCATACCATACCATATCATACCACACCAGTGTTCTTCCACTCATCATGGCAGACGTCATGCTAAAAATTATCTCTGAATTTGGGTAAAATGGAGACGTCCGTTGTGCCTCCTAGAAAATGCATATAAATTAACCACAGATGCTAATATATTTTGTATAAGGCATCTGGCTCACCTTTCTTTGGTCTTAGTATCAGCTTTTATAACCCACCTCCTCTTGAACCTGTGCAGCATAACATAGAAGTAAGAACCAAAGCTAGACTCATAAGTATGATATACACAGCGTAGTTTCCAAGCCCTTTGGTACAAATCCAGCATGGGTTGTTAAAAAACATGATAGAAAGCTGTTACTATATTCCAGCTGTTGTCATAAAATAAATCATGATGCTTTAAGTAAATGCTAATAAAATACCACATTCCTTCCTTTAGTAATAAATTAAACAGTGTTATGAAAATATTACAGAATAATATTTGGGAGGATCTGTTTTTTCATAAAGCAGCTGGACCTGCAAGTTTTGCATTTTACAGCACCATCTTGACATGTTTTGAAGTAGAGCATAGTGGTTAGTACCCGGCTGGCTGTTTTCATGCTTTCTTATTTCTTGCCACAGAAGGCTACTGGATGAATAATTTAAAAAAGGAGATAAAGTATGGACATAATACAGTTGGTAGAAGTAGAAATGAATAGCTAAGAAATTCGTGATCTAATGCGTATTCATAGAAATATGGATCCTCCTTATTTTTCAGATATTCACACCAGTTTCTGTGCTAATCTAACGCTGTGGAAGTAGATATTCCAAATGCATAAAAACATGATTTCTTCTCTCTTTGAAGTTGTGGCACAACTTTAAGGGGAAAAGGAAAAGGCTTGTAGAGCTTTTGTAAGTCTTACTACAGGATCTGTAAAATTAGTCATTATTAAGATTAATTTATATTTGCAAGTACAAAACAAAAAAGTACTGGAGTCTATTGCAGAGGAAACACTCACTGGAATATTAGGTTAGGCATAGCACTGAGCTTTTTCTCTAGATATAGAGGTTAGGATATGAAACAGATTAAGCAAAATTCAGAACTCATCTTTCTGAAAAAAAGCAACCCAAACAAGATATCAGGCCAAATTGAAATTGATGCCCAGTGGCTTAAATAATTAGATAATAGTCTCATGATACAAGGCATATCATATAGTAAACTGAGTTGGGGCCAAGAAGCATGAATAGAGATCTCATTAACTGAGATTCTGCAAGTTTATAAATTTTACTAAATCTTTTTAATGTCACCTTTCACCACTAAGTGGCAAAAATAATATAGTGAAAGCACTCTGTATTTGCAGTATTAGACATACCTAGCTTGCTCCCTATGCCTTCACACAGCTTATAAAAATACAAGCAAATATTTGTAAATTAGACCAAATTAATTTATTCTTAATCCTTTCCAAGTTTTTTTTTTCAATAATAATACTGGTGCTTTCCCTGGAAATTTTCTATCACACATGGAAATTATTATTTATAAAGCTATAGGAATGTATACACAAACATGCTTTGCAAATGTGTAGAAAGTTTCAGTAAGGTTATAACTTAATTTGGACTAAATGGAAGCAATTCCAGTCCTCCAAAATACTTAAACTAGCACATTATTCTATGCAACAATTTTGGTGTGCCACAATGCTTTAGTGAATGATGGTTTAAGAATTTAGGAGCAACAGGCTTACAGAATTCAAAACATAATTATATTAGAAAGTCTGTGGCTATGTCAAAAACTTTTCAAACTGCTTATCTCCATCTGCTGCCCACATTTGCTTTTCTGGCACACTTCTAGTCTGATCCTTGTAGAAGTGGATACACCAATGAGAAATTTTACACAGAGCTGAAGAATGTTTTTTACAGGAAGGAGGAGTATGGAATTTTACTGAAAAAGGAGCTTCTCATTCCAGTGCTAATAAGCAAAGAGAGAGAAAATTCATGTAAATACAGTCCAAGTTACAAAAGTTTATACTTTCTGTCTCTAGAAGCTGCATGAAAAATGAGCAGTAGACTGAATTATGATCTTCCTCAGCATAGACCACCTGATGATTTTGTGATATTTTCTGCCTTATATACTTTTCTTGTTTTCACTGTCTGTCATTTTTTCCAAATATCTAAGGAATAAAAAAATTCAGTCTGGGAGACAAAATAAAAGTTGTGCAGGGGCAGATAACCAAGGTAAACTTAGATTCTTAAAATGAAGACAGACTCAGTGTCAGTTCTGAGATCTATGGTCCATAATCTACTCGTAAGGTCTGACTGACGAGTCATTCCTTTCCTTGTCAGTTTAAACAGGTGCTATTTACTTCACAACAACATATATTTCTGTAAAGGACATTATAGTGCTGTAGGGAGATTCTCGCCTGTACAGGACTTGCAAGTATTAAACTTTGTGGTAACTCAGTTCTGCCAATGGTTTGCAGCTTAATCCAACTGTTCTGTCAGATCATTGTAAACCTCCATCTGTTCAGTCAGCCAACCAGCCAGATCTCTGTGCCTCAGTTTCATCCCTCTGGCTTTCAGCACCCAGCTGGGATTCCTTGGCTAGGATTATGATTGCCACTGTTTAGATCTCTAGATGACGAAAGGAGGTGGTTCTAAAAAGTGACTCAGGCTACCTAGGAGCCAGCTTCTAGATAAATCCATCTGTCATTATTGCAAGATAACTGTGCTCCTGACATAATCCCCACAGGAAAGTGACAAGAACCTGTGTGGTGACCCAGGTGTCTGTTTAAAATATGTTCTCATAATAACTTAGAAAACTTGGAAATCTTCATATTTGTCTTCTTCAATTAATCTTCCTGAGTCAATGCATATTTATAAATAGAACAATATATTTTCAACACAAAGCTCTATGCAGTATCAGCATCAAAGTTGAAATATCAGTATCTCATCTACATAACAGTCTTTATTTCAGTGTGATAGGGAAAACTAGTACTTATGAAAATCTATATAAAATTCAATCTGCTTTACATCTCAACATTTTATGAAGCCATTTTCTATTTAGAGATGGTTTTCTGGCCTATCAGACATTCCCATGTACTAGAAGTTATGCTATATTTCAGGAAGAAGTGACATAAGTGATTACTACCTTAGACTTAAAACCAGCAATAGCAACAACAACAAAAATAGCACTCTAGTACCTGTCCAAAGACTATCTGATTTCTTATTCTGGGAATAAGATGACATAACTGCTTGCAGAATGTCATTTTGTTTTAAGTGTGCAATTCACTCTTACATAGACTTTTTTTGCAAGAGGCCAACAATGTCACTTCATCTTTATGGTGGAGGAGCAAATGGAGTTCAGTCACTGTTTCCTTTCTCTGAGGTGATGCAGACCTCTGAAGCTAATTTTTAATCATTTCCTCCTTTATTTCCAGCACCTGAACTTGAACTAAAATAGAAAGTAGAAATCTATCTGGAAAAAAAAACAAAATTAACACAAAAAAAAACAAAAGACATGTCTTCAGTCTCCAACTTCCAAATATTTACTCCTAAAAATCTTTTAATCACTGTAATTTCAGAATTTATGTTCCTACCCCTATTCTGAAAGACATAATTGAAGACAAAAGGAGTGAGATTGATTGTTCCTTTCAGCCTCACTTAAAAGGTCACTTACACTGCAGTAAAGCTCTTACTCAATGTCTCTTTCTCCAATTACCAAGTGCTAATTGATTGTAACTAGATAAGCTACCATTTTTTCTTAACATGCAGGGAGAGAGACGTTACACGTTTTTAGATCTACCTTGTTTCATCACCTGTTGTTTCCATCACACCTTCTTGTCTCTCACTTTGGGTATCACTTTGCACTCAGTGTCCCCTGAGGGAGGCACTGTAACATAACTGTGTCCAGTTTTGGGCACCCCAGTTCAGGAAAGATAGAGATCTACTGGAGAGAGTCCACCACAAGTCCACTCCCAATCACCAAGTTGATTAAGGGAGTGGAGCATCTCCCTTATGAGGAAAGGCTGAGAGAGCTGGGGCTCTTTAGCCTGGAGGAGACTGAGGGGGAACCTCATCAATGTCTATAAATATGTCAAAGGTGAGTGTAGGGAGGATGGAGCCAGACTTTTTGCAATGTCATCCAATGACAGCACAAGAGACGATGGGAGCAAGTTGGAGCACAAGAGGTTTAGGGTCAACACAAGGAAAAACTTTTTCACAGGGAGGGTGATAGAGCTCTGGAATGGGCTCCCCAGGGAGGTTATGGAGTCTCCATCTCTGGAGACATTCAAGACCTGCTTGGATGCATTCTTGTGTGACTTAGTCTAGGTGATCCTGCTTAGGCAGGGGGGTTGGACTAGATGATCTTCTAGGTCCCTTGCAATCCCTAACATTCTGTGATTCTGTGATAACCCTTCATTTAGTATCAGGCACTCTGCTGGACAGAGGGCTGGAGAAAAACAGGGACAGGTGAGTATAGGAAACTTGTATCTCAAACTGTCCTGAGTATGAACAGAAAAGGGTGGGGTGGAGGGGTTGTTCCTGGGGAGCAAATTGATATTCAGTTTGGATATGTGTGACACAGCTAGCCCTGAGCAAGGTTTGGGTTGACATTCCTTAGACAGAAGGAAGCTGAATCAGTAACTTAAAATCAGTAACTCTAATAAGCTTCCTATTCTGTCATCAAGTGCAATTTCCAGTTAAAATAAACTTGGCTTTGGGGTGACAGTAAAAATAAACACTTATGGACACCATGGGCCTGATGTCACTTTCAGTGTTCCTGCTGACAATTAGTGGGTTTTTTTCACTATTTCTCACTTCTCTTTCACTAATAATAAGATGGTTTACTTGATCTCATTTAATCATAGTACTATTCTCCTGTGACTTCCAGACAGGAAAAAAAAAGAAACTCTGCAATGGAAAGAGACACCAGGGAGGGGGAGCAGAGAGAAAAAGGCATCAGAAGAGTCCTGAGAACAAAGTCACGAGTTGGTTCAAATGCACACACCCAGAGGAAGAGCAGACTCAGGAGTACCTCCCACCTAAAGGAGCTTGTGTAGCACTACTGTAAATAGAGCTAGAGGGGGCTGACATAAGGGTTTGCAGTGCAGAAGCTCTACATGGGCTTGGGTCATAATAGCAAGCTCTGGAGCACAGACAGGACCATTTCATTGAGCAGCCTGGAACTGTGATATTCAGTCAAAAGGTTTATATGGTGATACTGTCCTTGAAGACACAAGTTTTAACAACTCTTTTTAACACATTTAGAAGAAGTTCCTTTGCTTCAAAAGAAACTGATGCTGACCACATCAAAGCATTAGTGATGACTGGATGGATGGATGAATAATTATAATAATAAAGCTGATTACACTCATTTGCAAGGTGAACAAGTGTCATGTAACACTCATGAAAATGTTACCTTGTGAGGTGTCCGAGAATGAGGAATTCTGACCTTCAAGACTGAACATAGCCATCTGAATGCATTTGCTTTTACCAGCTCTGAACACAACATAAACTCCCAATAAAATGGGCACTGGCTAAGGAAACAAAGAGATCCAGGAATGAGACTACAGGCTTTCTCCCAAAGAACCCCCTGTTATCAAGAGCAGCAAGTGCTCTGGAATAAAAATTGTTGATGTCTCTCTTTCCTGAAGGTAATTCAAACAGTAAATGAACACACAAGATCCCATGTTTATAGTCTTTTAAATATATTTTTGAAAATATTGTGTGATTCAAAATATGTTTTTCAATTTTGCATGCCATAGCCCAGCCATGAGTGATGTATTTTATCCATATTCATAACCGTGTACAAACTTGCTATTCATAGCTCTCTCCACAGCATAAATTCTGGTGGGCATGCTGGAATTTCCTTCTGTGGCATATGGTAATCCTTTACCTGAGGGCTTGCTCCAAATAAATGTTTACATTCCTCTGACAGCTCACTTGAAATGTAAAGGAACAAGGTATGTGAGTCTTCCATTAAATAACTGACTTCATTTACATGTTTTGGGGAGGAAGGCACATAGCGTTCCTACACTGGACTGACTGCAGGAATGTCCAACCTTGTTTCCTCTCATAAATATTTCATAACAGAAAAGACCTTAAAAATATGCCAATTCAAACTGTGGATTGACCCTTCCAACTCCAGGCACCATAACTAGGAGGGACTGAAATAAACACCACAAGTAAGCAGTGCCTGCAGCGGGCAGTCATCTGTGGAAACCACAGCCTCCTCTTTGGTCCTGGGGACCATAGTTTCATTCGGAGGCTGTTCCAGGGAGGGCCAGCTGAAAGGGAGGGTGGTGGGTGGCAAGGGTCACACATCAAAGGTGCCAAGGAAGGCGGAAACAATCTGAAGAAAAACTTCCTAGTCTGGGATTGGGTTTTATTTTATTTCACCCAATTCAAGCAAATAACTTTTTTACTAATGTTGATGAAAGAATGTCTCAGTGGCTAGGGATAAGTGTGCTGAAGCAGTAAATAGGAAAAATGCCTATACACGGTGTAAATATTCAATTACTGAAGTAAATTTACTTATTAGAGTTCCAAGTCTACTCATGCTCCTATGATTCCAGCTAGTCACATGGGGTTTCTTTAACCTTTCAATCATTATTCATATCACCAGAGCTATTCACTTGACCACCCTTCTTTAGGCTGCCACCAGGCTGGGGCTGGCAGGTTACCAAAACATCCTCAAGAGAAAGAGCAGCACAGGAAGTTGGGAGTTTGTTATTCTGCAGGAATCCAAACCCACAGATTTCTCTGGTAACTCCTGCCCACCTTCCTTGGCAATTGAGCTCTAATAAGATATAATTCATCTGCCTTTGATATCCTTTACTGAGGGGACGTGTTGTTTAGCCCCAGGAGGAAGGTAAAACACAGATGCTCTTTATCCTCCTTTACTAATATTCCCACACAGTGAAATATCTCATGTTTCCCAGTTACAAATCTTCTGCTTCCCATAAGTGTTTGTCAAGAGGACCATATTTTTTGCTGTTCCTCTCGATTGCTATGAAGACTACTCATGAGCCTCTCTAAGTGGACATGACTGGAACATCTTTTTATAAGGAAAAGCTGGTAGACTTGGGGCTGTTTAGTCTGGAGAAGAGAAGACAAGGGATATTATCAATGTTTATAAATATCTGAGGGGTGGTTGTCAAGTAGAAGGTAACAGTTTCTTTTCAGTGGTGCCCAGAGGTAATGGTCACAAACTGGAACAAAGGAAGTTCCACCTAAGATAAGAGAAAGCAACTGTGAGGGCAATGGAGGCCTGGAACAGGATGGCCAGAGAGGTTGTGGATTCTCCTTATCTAGAGAGTTTCAGAACCCATCTTGATATGTTCCTGTGTGGCCTGCTCTGTCAGGAGGGTGGACTTGATGATCTCCAGAGGTCTCTTCCAACTCTTAACATTCTATGATTCAATGATTCTGTGACTGCCTTGTGCAAACTTAGAAGAAATAAAACTAGTACTGGGGACTCACAGTAACTCTACAAAGCTGAGAAGTGCCTAAGTGACAGCTTGTCCAGGACACTTAGCAGATGATGTGTACCCAATAGCGTTGCTTTAAATGAAGAAAACCTTCATGAATGTTAGATGATTTACAGTGATATAAAACTAGGGAAAGCAAATGGATTCTGCTACCCAGAAAAAAGAATAATTACCACAATAATAGTTTGTAATGAAAACCAATCTCTTCTCTGAGGAACAGAATTGCCTCTACAACCTTTAATTAAGTTGGGTTCTAAAATCTTTGTAGGATAATTTCCTGCACAATCCCCAATTTACAGTGTGGAAACCAGGGCACATATACACAACAGAATTTGTCTGAGTGTCACAGAGGAAGTCAAAGATAAATGGAATGGAAACAAACCAGACCATAATGTGCATAATTGCCACTGGAATCTGAAAGGATATTTATTCAAGACTAAATTTTACTCTTACTAAATAGTCCTGTACATTAAAAACAAAACTGTCCATTGTCTACCAGTAATTTAAAAATCTACCTACTTTTGGGAAGATGGAAGTATTCCTTAGGCAATTGGTGCAGGTGTGTCATCAGAGCAGTCCCTTAGACTTATAACAGACTCTCTGTTAAACCCTTCCCTCCCAAAACGGAAAGAGAAAGGGAATAAGGGAGATAAACTTAGTGATTAGAAAAGGAAACTAGAACAGTTTTAGTGAAAATGAAAATAATAAAAATAGAATATATACAAAATAATTGCCAAAACCCCCTGATGGTAATTACATCACCATCACCACTGATGCTGTGGCACAAGCACAAGGAGAGTCCCAGACTGGGCCCAGCAGCAGACAGGATCTCTGTTCAGGAGCTGGATTCTGGTACTGGATTCAGGAACACACAGATTGGGATCAAAAGCAGAATGGACAGAGGCCTCCTTGAATGATGGCTGAGAAAGAAACTAGAAGAGGACCTTCTAGTTCTCAGAACCAAGCTGAGCAAATTGGGCCAAGAAGGCTGAGACCCTCCTTATCCCTCAGCTTTATACTAATTATGATGCATGTGTGCTGGAATCCCTCATCCCTCAGTTTGGGATCATCTATCCTGTCCACTCCTCCCTGTAGGTACAACCTTTTATTTTCTACAACCCACAACCTGGTACACAAGATCCAGCAGTGGCTTTGGTCTTCACATCAACCCTTGGTACTAACTCTAAATAGGGATGTTATCACTGCTAGAAGAAGAAACCACCTGCAAAAACAGACTCCTGACTTTGGACAGTGCAGTTAGTGGATCTGAGCTGAAAAGTAAAATCACTGAACTATTTATATTCTCACTCAAACCAGGACAAGGCATATTGTGTGCCTCTGCACACTTCTTAACTGAATTATGTTTGTATACATCCTCTACAAAAATGTTTCAGGGAAGTGTAGGAAGGACAAAACATTCTGAGGAGAAGAGATACTGTCATTCAGATACTTCTTATTTAAAGTCACAGATGTTATAACAAGCGATTATCATTGCTAACTCAGTTAAAATCGGGGTTTTTTTAAGCAGACGAACAATAAGGCCACAAACCTCTTAAAAATCAATCAGTAATGCTAGATTATACCCATGGCTACACTTTCCTGTCATCATTTATCAGACAATGTGACTTTTTTAGTCCCTAAAGGATCATCTACAATATTACAGATAACTATATACATCAAAGGTAGTAGAAATCAATGCCAAAATATTTTTCATTTCTTGCTATAGAAATCACCCTGCTGCATGACACCCAATATCCTAAAAAAAAAATTCCTGGAGAAATGAAACTTTTTCATCATTTTCAGGTCAGCAGACTTGGTGTTCATTTAATTGATTAAACAGGTGTAGCTGGAAATAACCTAATCCTCTCCTTCCAGAACTTAAAACCAAATACTGTTAGCAAAAGTAGTTCAGAAAATAAGGTGACACACAGTGAGAATGATGAGGGTTTTTGTGACTCAAACCACTTGATATCAGGGTATATATCTTCCAGTTTAGATAATAGCCTATTGAGAAGCCAGATGGAATTACAATGATGCTAGCACATTGTTCATAGAGATAGAAACAAGCACTTCAGAGGTTAATATCTGTGGTTTTCCATATAGTCAGTGTGCACTGCAGACTTGTAAACTTGTATATAGTCTTCATCAAAAAAGTATCTAGCTCTCTCTCTCTTTCTTAGCTATTGATCAACCTGTACTGCTAGTCTCCCACAGTCGCTCATGCACCCCAGTCCAACTTTTGCATCAAAGCCCACCCAACTACGTTTGCAGCATGTCCCCAAGGTTGGCAGACTGAGATTAGCTCTGTTAGTTCCCAGTTATGGAGATAAAAAAATATTGACATCTCAGCAGTTCAACAGTTTTACAATATGATTTCCTACCATTTGAAATAGGTTCACTGTGTTTAGCTGGTGAACTGTAAAATCCATCCAGAATACTCCACCAATCAGCTTCAAAAAGAACCAAATTTAAAATTGGGCTGCTTTGTAGCACCACATCTTGGTTTCATACATTCAGAAAAGATTTTGAGAAACATCACTTAAATTACCAGGACATTTCCAGGGATATTCCTGTAGGTTTCAGCAGTTCCCTGCACTCAGAAAAAGTAACAACAAACCATACTCGAGCCTCTTTGAAATAAGGGGGAAAATTGTCACAGTACAGTAACACAAGCAGCTGGTCACAAAAATCTCCATGCCTAACAGAGGGCCAGGTCCCTCCAGACACACAAGAGAAGCCAGGTAAAATTTTATGGCAAATAATAACAAAAATATATCACAGATTACAATTTGCAAATCAGCAAGTCAGATGGTCTCAGTGAGATCAAAGGCGAGCAAAATAAGAAGTTTAAGTAATCTGTGCAAGCCTTACGTCTCTATTGTCCCATTCTTAAGGCAACAAAATCTTTTTGAAAAGTGCTGTGTTCCTCCAAAGCAGCAGTGGCAGTTTTTTGCATCCATGACCAGAGAGATATTTTAAAACTGTGAAAAAAAACCCAACTGAATTTTCATTCTTCTTTGCCAGAGTGGAAAGTTACTTTGCAAGTTTCAAAATATTTACAAATTTATCTATGTTTAAAAAAAAAAAGAAAAGAAAAACCAAAACAGTATGTGAGATGTATAAAACCTCAAATTCCTTGACATTTGTGTATTTCAAAATTAAGAAATCAAAGTGTTTGATAGTTAACAGAAAGTGCTGTTGTGATGGTTACATCAAATACAGTGTTCCATTGTCTGAAGAACAATTTTCTGTCAAGAATTGTTTTGACTGAGCTTTGGGTAGTAATGAGAATCTTACTATTACATGCAGTTCTGTTTTTCACCATCAATGACTAATTTAGTGGTTTATAGTTCCCTGTGAACCACTGTGTCCATACTGGGAAATGACTAAGTGGTCCACAGAGGACTTAGGGCACACATGTCATATAATTAGTTGTGCATTGGCTGAGACCTGAGCAGTATCAGGATTTTTGTTTCACTCTTTGTTTCTAGGCTCCCTAGACAGATACTTTTGGCAAATAAGAACAAAAAGTGTGAGCAAGTTGTACTTTCTATGCACTTTGATGTTTTAGAAATTGTAAAAGGCAGTTTAGCTGATAATCATCATTTAAAGAACATTTAGCCATCAACAAAATAAATTGTTCATTATGAATGAGATTTTGAGTGGTATTTTGGAGCCTGAACTGAATACAGCTGGCCACAAAAAAAAAAAAAAAAAAAAAAGCTTTACATTCAGGTACATAAAACTTGTGGTCATGATTTTATCCAAAGGGACCTTAAAACACTCAGCACTTCAGAGGTGTGGATGACATGTTAAGTTCCTGTAAAAACAAAAATCACAGTAGTATATAAGATGTCAAGGCATTGTAGAATCAACAAAAGAATAATTGAATAATTTCAATTCTATGAAAATCTTGTAAGAATATGCATCTAACTATTGTTATTGTAGGCTTTATTTTTTAGAAAATGATAAGGAAAATAAAGTCTCAAACAACTCATGTGAATTCTTACAATGGAATCTGTTGAAGTACTTGATTCCTGGCTAGATTACAGTGAGCCTTCACCAGTCTGTTCAGCATTGGTGAATGCAGAGAAGGGGGAAGGTGAAGTTCAGAAAACATAGTTTTGTTGCCCACTGTTTTCTGTGTGTACTTCTGGAGCATTGTGCCAAAACACCAATTCACTGTATCTGTAGTGCTGGTATCAGGTCCCCAGAGCATCACTGTATTTCCTCTAGGGTATCATAGCTCGTATGTTAATTGAACAGCAAAAGAGGAAGCATATTGATGAAAACAATAAGATAAACAAATACATAGTGCAGTTGGCTTCAGATGATTTCTCATTATGCCTTGTCCTGCAATGTTGTCAGACCCTTTTCAGGCCTGCTGGGCACAGGCAGCAACAGGCCCTCACTCTACCAGGCAGTTTCCTCGCAGATGCACTCAGCAGCAAAAAACTTGTCAGCTATTCCTAAATATATTCATCCTTCTTTGAGCTGGAGGACCGAGTACAGGGATAATTAAAATATCAAGTCGCTCATTACACTCACTCTACTTTGTAAAAGCTTGCTGGCTGCGACACTGCTTTCTGGCACCAGCAAGTGAAAGAATAATTCATCCTTTGTGTCTTATGTTATTTTTTACCTTGCCAGGATGCAGCAGCTCTTTTCAGGAGACCGTGGGTCATCTGAAAAATCATGCCCACAAGCTCCAGTAGAGCAACCTCTGAAAAGACGGCCAGGAACCATCAGCTGGTTCTCTTGTTCTGCAATCTGAATTGCCTCTTTCAGACACTACGTGGGAGAAGAGTTAAATATCAGTCTTGAATACTGCTTTTCAAAGACAGCCATGTCATTACTCATTTCAAAGTAAACAACTCCTGCACTGCATAGTAGAATGAGCTAGGTGTTTCTTGTACTATCTATAAATTGGAGGTTTTGTCTGTGTTCTCTAGCTCATTTCCTCTGAATGGTCAATAAAATATGAACAAAGCTGATTTACTATTATATATACCTTTATGCCAAAACCAACTTCCAACACTGAAATCATATAATGGCCTTATCACACACTTTTATTTCAGCAATATTTGGACATGGTCATTTCTGTGTTGAAGATGAAGACATGAGGAGTTATAATCTGACCACAATTGTATTCCACTGCCCTTATGTTTACAAATCTACCTACCATTTTCTTCCTCTTCCCTCAGATTTATATTTTATTTTTTGCCACTTTCTTTTTTCTTGTTCTATTACAAGTTCTGTCCTTGCTACTCTCTTCAAAGTTGTAGGGTTGTTTCTTTTTTAATTTTGTTTTTATGCCCTTTTCCTCAAGAAACATAGGTTTATAATTTCTTTTATCATGAAGAAGCCAAGGAATGACAGTGAAGGTGTATCTCTAACAGCCAATTTAAGTAGTGAGGATTTTAACTGGGTTGTAGATCCTTTTCATAGTTCATACAGCCTGGTCCTATGAGCTGGCAGATAGAGGAGCTTCTGCAGACATCATTATTGATGGTATTAATGATCTCATCTCCTCTGACGTAAGAAACCCAACAGCTAGTGGTCAAGGTGGCTGGGAGTAAGGAATGTACTGTATTTCTTAAACGGAAGAAGACCAAATGACCACACAGTCACTGCTGCTAGTTTTGAGAAGAAAAAAAACCAATGTACTTTTGGTTGTGTTTCTGAAATGACTCAGGTTACTTGTTATATTTAAGAGAGTCAAAATATCTCTGTGCTTTGTGACACAACGTGAATTCCAAGTAAGTGGTATAAACCACGTGCCAATGGTTAACAACAAAAACCCTTTGTTTCATTCTAAGACAACAAGCTCTGTTTGAGATGCTCCTATTCTGTAATGTTAGAAGGATCTATCAGAGCACATGCCCTACTGCCTTATTCAGCTAGAACCTTACTTCTATTAGGGCAAACCAATGATATGTTTGATTCATGCAATGCAAAAGAGGGTGAGAGCAGATTTAACATAACATTATTCCAAGTTACCATTACAATCCCTCTTGTATGTTCTCTGAGTTTCTGGATCATGGAAAAAAATACAGCACTGATGTGAGATGCAGGAAAAGCACTTCTCCTGGCCCTATGCTTTTCACGCAGACATTCACTGCATGATGGCAAAAGGAGCATTTCAGTCCATCAATTGACTTGTTGTTGTAGTATTTGTCGTTGTGGTACTTACTTATTTTGCTAAAGGAAATGCTTCAGCAGGGAGCGCACACACAGACTGGCACAAAACGAAGCATGCCCACATTCCTGACAATGACAGTTTACTTAGCTGTTTTCAGCTGGCTGTGTAAAGCACCTTTTTTTTTTTTTCTTTTTTTTTTTTTTTTTCTTTTTTTTCCTGAAAAAGGGGAAACAATCATACCATGGAGAATCGTGGACTTGAGCTGCCTGATTTCACCACCAGATCCAAATTCTTCCAAAACAGAATACCTCAAAAACATCCATTGGTCAACAAGGTGCACATTTATGTGCTGCTGTGGCAGGCTGTTGATCCATTTTCCACGATGACTTTCAGCCAGCTCAGTATTACAAACCAAGGCACAGTAGCCTTAGGCACCCACTGGTCTCCAGGCTGTTACTCTGGCATAAACTTTTCCTCCAAAAGCTCAGCTTTACACTGCATAGGGGTTTTGCACTTTGTGCTTTAAAACACTTAAGGATGGGCTGAGGATATTTGCAGGTATTTTAGCAGATGAGATGATTATGAGGTGTAGAAGGTGGCAATGGCTCATGTGGGAGATGAGAAAGGGTATGACCAAGGTTTGTACAACATGGAAGGCAGTGGTGGGAAGGTGAGGAAGGTGAGGAAGAAGGTGTTCACCAAGATTATCCACTAGTAAAGAAGGGCTCAATTTAAAACATGTGAAAGTAACTTTGCAGAGCAGGCAGTGCACTTCTGAAACATGCTGATGCAGAAACTATGGTGAGGAATCAGAGCAAACCTCAAGGGTGAAAACATGATTAAACAATCTAAAGCAAAATAGGCCCCAAAAAGACACCATTGGGAATGGGGAGAAATGTTACTTCTGGCATCCCCAATTCAACAGACATTTTTTATGCAATTGTTAATGTTAATCTGGAAAAACTAATCTCCCTAACATGCCTTCAAGAGAGTGAAGGATCCTTTCTCCCCTTAGTGGCTGTCTAGAAAGCTCAAGAAGGCTGGCTCATTTAGGTAACCTTTCCCCAGATAAAGAAAACTTAACTTAGTGACCCCATGACATAAAACAGTCATATAGTAGAAACAAAAATCCCAACCCAATGAGCTATTTTTAGATATAATAAATGGACAAGTCCCAAATGAATGTGTCAATTTTTTTTCTCAACATGTCAGCCATCTGGTGACATGAAGGCAGAGTTTTGTCAAAGTGGCTCAGTTACATCTTTGTCCCCATGTGGCAACAGGATTTGAGAAAATCGCAGTACTTTGGCAAAAATCACCAGTATCTTGAGCCAGGTTCTGCACGCTTTGGACTGCTGGGAAACATCACTGATACTCTTGCTTTAGCTGGCGAATGAGAACTGAGTGGATCTCTTTATTTATTTTTTTTTACATCAGTTTCAGGAATGAGATTATAGCCTTTGATTCAGAAATTAGTTCCAATATTCATTTACATCCATTTCTTTGAATTTATTGGGACTAACTGCTTCAGCAGCCAGTTATTGTTCTACCCACTAAATCCAACCCATAAATTACTCTGGTATACTGAGTTCAAATTTGTCTTTGTTCACAATAACCCCAAATTCCTTGTTGAATGGTAATCCATATGTAAGATTTCTGTGAAAAGGAAAGATAAACCCTTCTTGGAAAGTGTACCATACATAATTATCATATCATATTAGTCAGTCTGAAAATCAACAAGAACTGTCTCAGTGTTTTGATTTGTCATCTCCGCTGTGTAATGTTAAGCAGTCTTGATAATCGAGAGCAATAACACATGCCACCCTATTTCAAGTTTTCTTTGTACCATTCTTTGCAACAGAATTGCCAAATTCCTCTGCTTCTGACACATCTTTTGTGTGTCTATGCCTTAGCTGACCTTTTATTAGCACAATTACATTGAGAGGAATACTGTTTCTAACCCCAGACTATCCCTGGCCGTGGAAAGGGTACATATATAAAAATACATACACATAATATACTCATAGATTATTATTATTATAATATTATGTACCAACAATACAATAATGTAAGACAATGATGTATGACAATAGCCTCCCTTTTCCAGCCTTTATCAACACCGCCAAGCTGTAGACTATGATTGTTATTAGTCAGGAAAAAAAAAGAATGAAAACAGTTCTACTGATCTCACACTGTCCTTTACTCTGATCCTGAGACCAAATCATCACCCTTTCACTCTTCAGAACCAGGTGGTTTTGACCTCCCTTGCTTCCTAGGAAAGATTTTTTGTGTGGAAGGATGCTTTGTATATTAACTTCAAGCTTATTCTCAGCAAGCTGTGGTGCGCAAAGTAGTGTATTGACTTTCTGCTTCATGCCTTGCTAAGAATCCAAGATTAGTATGGGTTGCTTGCTAGTGCTGGTATTTTTTGATAGAATGGTTTTCATCAAGTTTAGTATTCCAAGAAGTCTGTCTCACAGTCTAACGGGAAGTGAAGAAGGAAACAGTGCATGAAATGAAAAACATTCTCTTCACTAGTGTTAGTATAAACTGAAATTTTCATTGAAACTGGTCACAAAAAGTAATCTAGAAAGGATCCAGAAGAAAAATTAGTCATCAGCCTGGTAAAGCTGTCTGTACGAAGTCCTCTTTGTATGTTAGTAATTAACAGAGTCAGTTTAAAATAATAGTCACTTGCAACCAAGACAAATATGACTGATGCTGACTTTATAAAAGTGGAAATTAAAACCCATAAAAATTAAAAACTACTTCAAAGCAATATACATCTGTTTCTCCAGTTACTAACTCTTACTCTACAGGAACCATTTTTCTATTCCTACTCTGTTCTTCGCCGTCCTAAATGTCATCCTGGCTTTCTTTCATTTAATTGCATTTAGTATAAACAATTTTTTAATACTTTATCTTATTTAATTTTTAGAAATATAAATGGACCAATATTAGAATAGTTATCAGTCTGATAATACATCTTGCCTGCAGGAATTCCTTGGGCCATATAAAGAGTTTTGTTTCAGACAAGCTATTCACAGAATATAGAGCTTCTTGACAAGAAGGAACTCAACATTTGCACGTAGGCTGTGGACATACATGATCTTGAGCTGAGGTGTACTAGCTGAAGAGGTTACTGAAGAAGAAACTCATCCCCATGTGCTTATCACATTCTCGCTGTGTCTCTTAACCAACATCCATAAAAAAAAAAAAAAAAAAAAAAAAAAAAAAAAAAAAAAAAAAAAATAGGCAATTTAAAGAG
>JANHGL010005700.1:15365-62286 GCA_024611195.1 Ceyx melanurus | reverse complement strand
AATGAGCATTGTTCTTTGTAAGTATTTATATATCTATATATATGAATCACAGGTTTGAGCCAAAGGATCATTCAGGTTGAGTGGTAGCTCAGAAGATCTTTAGTCCAACCACCTGCTCACATCAGGGCCAGCTGGTCACACCAAGATGCTTAGGGCTGTGGCCACTCAGCTGTGAAAAAATGCCTGAGACATTCAATTGTCTTTAGCATCAAAAAGTTTTCTCTTACTCCCAGCCTGAATGTCTCATTTCAACTTATGCGTGTTGCTCCTCAGCCTCCCACCATGACACACAGGGAAGACTCTGGCTTCATCTTCTCGATCACCTCCCCATGGATGCCGAGGGACTGCTGTTAGCCACTCAGTGTGACCTCTTCCTGAACTGAACCAGCCACATCCCTTACCCTTCCCATACAGGAATAGTGCTCTGGCCTGACCACTTCAGAGCCCCTCCACTGAGCTTGCTCCAGTCTGTGTATGTCTTTTCCATGTGGTGGTACCAGCTGAAAGCAGTACCTATGTGTGGTCTGATGGGTACTGAGCAGAGAGATAATGTAATCTAGTCTTGATGCTCCTATTAATATAATGAAATATCAAACCTGAGAAGACCCCATCATGTATGATCCATGTTAACATGAGTGGCTGGACATCTCTCTCCTTCCAGCTTCTGAATGAAGACAGATGTCATCAGGACTGGGCTGATGGCCAGAGGGCAAGGAAGAGTCACCTTTCTCTGGCTCTGCCCTGGAGAGAAGTACTTGAATGGCAGCCCTGATCCCTTACAGACCTTTTCTTTCAGAGTGTGAAGAGAAGCTGGGCCAGGGCAGAAACTTTCACTCACAGCATGTATCCTTTACTGAAAATGTGGAAAATATGAATATGGCTCAGTTGAGAACACAGAACACACAAGTCAAGGTCAGGTCTTGCTGTGGTTTCACCATTTCCCGGTAGCAGTTGCAAGAATTTCCATGCTTTTCTGATCTGAATTTCACTTGGAAAATATGTAAATGTCTATTTTCATTGCTTGTACCAGATTAGTCAGAAACTCATGCTGAGGAACATGGGCAGTTTCCAGAATTTTCACAAATAGTAAAGCCTTCGTAGTTCATTCAAGAGATGCTAAAAAAAGTCAAGACATTTGACAGCATAGCTGTGAAACAGCTCAGTGTAGCAGAATTACTGGTTGTAACAATTCAGTGTGTGGCACTGGGAGGCCTGAACTGAGGTAGCAAAACACTTGCTATCCAATTCCAAAGAATCCTTATTGCTAGCTATATGTTTTGCTTTCATTACTAATGCCCTATTCTCCTCATGTCTTGCTTCAATTTAGTCAATAACATGGTAATCTAGGGAATAATAAGTCACTACTGTTTCAAATTATGAAATACTTTCTAAATGAATAAAAAATTATTAAGTGCATGCAGTTTTTTCCAAATAGATTGAAATACTATGCTCACAGAGCTTGCAACTAATTCCAGGGATTAAAATAGTGTGTTTGGCATATATGTATGTGTTTGTATGCATACTGTAAGAGGTGGAATACAATTGGAGGGATAATTTATTTACAAAACCTAATTTGACAAGAGACGTTTCGGAAGTTTCAGAAGCACCTCTGAGAATTACAAGTCTTGATCACATTCACTGTCAGAGAGACTGAAGTGTCACTCCAGCTGTCTCTAGCAGAGCCACCATCTATGAGATACTTCAACATCATGAAATCTCACAACTTAAATGTGGAGAAGCAGAGAGAGAAAAGAAAAGCCCTGTAAGCAGAGCCAAAGCAAGACATTTTGTTGCCTGTGGTAGAATATAAGTGAAATTTTCTTCTTCCTCCAGCCCTCAGCAGGTAGCAAGCAGTACTCTCAAGGCAGCATCAATACAACTGAACAATCAGGTCATTTTGCGGAGGGCATTGACTCTCTGAAATCCATGGAAAATGAGATTTTGCTGCTTTTGCTTTGTCAGAATATGAATAGAAACTTCATTCTCTGTTCATACAGCCATGAGAGACACTTGAGCTGGGCCAGTATTTAGGCTTTCTCCAGTGCTCAACATATAGTGCTATCCTACTGTAACATGAGCCTGGGAGATGGCTCCTCTTCCTTTGCCCCTCTAAAATATTTATTTTCCTCATGACAAAGGAGCAGTTCTATTTTCTGATTGCTCTATAATGTGATCCTCTATTAGATAATCCAAGGTGATGCTTCTGAGAACACAACACTTCAGTGTTCCCAAATCAGGTCAATAAATAATAGGGAGGATAAAGCCCTGTATCTACTTCTTGCAGGTATATTGTTCTGGCAAGAACACTAAGCATGTAGTGAAGTGTATGCTGGTTTTCTTTCAATCTCTCTTTTAATGTCTTTAGTCTGTTGATGTTATTGACTGACCCATTTCCTCTTGTCTCTTTCTGTGATGTCAAAGTCCTCAAAGCAGAAATAAGCCAAATCTAAAGGATACCTTGTTTAAAATTCGTGTGGTACGAGGATCTCTCCCATACTCTTTCATTGTGGAGTAATATTATTCAAAAGCCTCAAAATACCAAATTTATATTAGTTTACAGGTATTAATACATAGGTGAATTAAGGAGCAAGCCAGCATATAAAAAAAACCAAAACAAAACAAAACCAAAAAAAAAACAAACGATTGAAAGATGAAATATTAATTGAGCGGGGAACCCTCATGTAATCTGTAATGTTCACCCTTAATAAAATATGTTTATACCATTGTTACTTTCTATTACAAACAGTAGTATTTTAAGCAAATAATACTCTGAAATTCTATTTTACATCAGCAGTCTGAGGAACAGTGTGAGAATGTGCTTCTCCTAGTTTGAAACTTTTTGGTAGGATGGGTGATTTCATAAATTGCAGAAAGCAACGTTTAGATGTCTGAAGGCCAAACATGAAAATTACATTTTCAAGAGAGGAGGTGCATACAAAATTCATGTTGGGAGCAATATTTTCTAGTGCTATGGTTTTCCTCTCTGTACATTTCTCATGGTCTGAATTACTTCTTCATAACTTCCACAGCAAACTTCCTTACTCAGCAACCTAAATTTAATAAAAGTAAAAAATATGATGATGCTTTAACAATGAATTCTTAATGAGAATTTCAAATGCTGTTGGTGAACACATGCTGATCACTTCATGTGAGCTAATGTGGGGACATACTTCTTTGATAACTTTTAATGACAAAAGTAGAGATTACATATTTAACCAAACAGTAGTAGTGATATCTTTTCTTGACAATGTAAAATTTGCTAAATGGACACATGGGCAATTGATATATTACATTCCTATCTGTACTCCAATCTCTCATTTCTCCATCACTTCAGTTCCTAAATATCACTTTAATTTTACTGGCTCTGGGCTGAGGTCCTGTCTGGCAATGTGTCTGAGTACATTTCAATACAGTAAGATTCCAAACTTTAAAAGAAATACATACCTTATTCAATATACAATTTATAGTTTACATAATGCAAAATACATTAACAGAAATAAATTCGAAAGTGTTTTTCCAAAGGAGCAGTGAAAATGGGAAGAGAGTCTAAAGAAGTTGCCACACAAAACAAGTAGTGAAATGTCTGTCCAAGTCCTGCCATGAACAGCTCTGAAACACATTATAGCACATCGTGTTCTCTATGCAGAATCCCACAGACATACAAGAGAGCAAATATTTATTTCACAAATTTGGACTCTGTAGTGGAACATAAACATTTTGTATGTTGCCTGTAGCTTATTATCACAGATCCAGTGTTACATTTCTCAGAAATCAATCACCTAGGGTGCACTTTGTACTGAGATCCAGGGTAGGCAAGGAATAATAAGGTTTTATAATATGACGATAGTCCAGATGTAAGTATAGGTGTATCCTCCAGCAGCCTGCTAGAGAGCTCCGAGTACCTTGACTGTGGGCCAATCCCATCAGTATTGTACTGTTTATGGTCCATTCCTCACATTCACAGCCAGCCTTGGAGTTGGCTCTGTCTGGACTGTCCAAGAGAGCTGGGTGTTCTTGGCCAAGGAGTGAGTGTTTTTCCACAGTTGGGATAGAAAGACTCAAGTGGATAGTTGTGAATGGGAGGACAACTAGACAGGTTTCTGCTGATGGCAGGAGGAAACTCCTGGTCAGTGGCAAGCTCTCAGCAGAGGAAGAGCTATAGGCACATGTATTTCAAGAAAGAAGACACAGAAATTTGGACAGGGACAACACTTGTTTCCCCACTAAAAAGTCTGATATTTGAGGTATAACCTGGAGGTCTCAATTGACAAGCATGAGGGATAAGTAATCTTACAAGTCTCCAGAGATATTTCCATGCTGGTTCTCAGACAAGGCCTCTTGGCATAAACACCAACAATTAATTTCCCCCCAAATATTCCCTCTGTGGTTTTCCTACATGCATTGTAAGTGAGCAGAACTGGTCTTTTAGCACCTTATTCTACCCCTCCTGTGATTCAGAAAATGCAAGTGAGAAAAAGTGGTTTGTTTCCAGACAATTCTGGGTAATAGAAAAGCTTAGTATAGTGAGTGGAAGATTTCTAGCTAGAAAAGCTCATAAATTTGACCTAATTTGTTCTGTGGGTACCACTACTGCAGCCAAGAAAGAAAATGGCTAACAAATATGATTGAGCCAGAGGTAACCATCTGGTGAGCTACAGCAGACCATGAAAAACTGCAAAATTTATACGTCTGGTTCAGAAGAGGTGAAGATAACTTGATCTGTGGAAAAAAAAATCATAAACAGTTCGTCCCAGATACCCTATTCCTAGTGACAATAGAGGAAATATACTCTTTGCCACTTTAAATAACTTAGTACTAACAGCAAATTTTGCCACTGCATTTCCCAGCCGTTTTCCAGAGTATTTCTTTATATGCTGAGCACAAATATTAAAGAACTCATTTAATGACATCTTTTGTTGTGAAAAATTGGCACAACTCTCTTGTATACTCTTTTTTTGACTTGTAGAGATTCTGAAGCTAAGTAGACAGCTGTGGCTCATGCCAGCAGCACTTTATCATTAAGTAATCAGCAAAAATAAAAATGTGTGTCCTACTTCATGTCCCAGTTCAACATTTGCCCCATTTTTGTGGTAACTAGAGTATCTTACTACAATTGTGTACTGTGCCCTCTCTGTGTGTCTGATTTTCCATCAACTTCCAGGTCAGGAAATGTTGCCACTAAAATTGTGTCTTCATTGAGGGCTAAACATAACAAATTCTTCACCCTATTTCTTAGTCTTCTTACACTGATGTAGAAGTAAATGTACCATTCCTCTGGTTCTTTTTCTGACACTCTATTTCAACAGTACTGTGATTTCCACTTCATCATGTTTCATCTTCTTACAGATCCTTTATTGAGGACAGGGAATTAATGCATTTTGTAGCAGGGAAAACACCATTCTTAACCATGTGCTTTCCCATAACTAATGGCTTTACCACTAGAAATCCATTTCCCATGTCTCAAAACCTCATCTACAGCCTTACTTTTTGGGGCCAACAGCTTGGTTTGGAAGAAGTTCATTCTTTCTGTACAGGTTATAGTACAGTATTAAACACCTGTAAAAAATCACCCTTCCAGTAGGCCCCCTGCCTCCTGTTTTGCATGCATTTTCTTCCTCCAGGAGGGAGTTCAAAGGGTGGCACTATAGAAATCCTTGCTTTCAACAGACTACACCTTTGAATCTATAAATTCTTTCCTACCCTTTGCCTTAAGAATAGTACACAAAAGGACCACATCTGTAGAGTCATTGCCAGCACTTCCTACAGGCCTGCCCAGGCACTTTGCAAGGTCTATCAGCTGGCCAATGAGATAGAAGACAAGGGGATATTGTGTCCTTAAAATGCAAACTCATTGTTTATTCAAGGTCTAACAATGAAAGTGTACTTTTATGAATTATTATTATTATAGTATATGATGTATCCTTTTTTAAAAGCCTCACAAGATGAATGGGAAGAAGGTTTTGAAATAGGTTTATCTGAATCTTTTCAATCAGATATTTTACATTTACATATCAAGATGTCTTGAAGCCAAATCCTTCAGATATTTTTGTTGTTCTTTTTAATTGTTTGTTTTTTTTTTCTTGTTGTTAATTCTGGATGCTTCATATTATCTGTCTTGAAAAGGATAAAAATTTACCTTGTAAACCTACTCCTGAAACATAAGATACTATAAATGTTTCTTGTATTGTTTTAAGAATTTTTTTTGCAAAACTTCTGTGTCTTAGTACAGGTATAGTACATACATTTCTATCAGTGAGATCTTCTAGGTCCCTTCCAACCCCTAATATCTATGAATCTATGAATCTATGAATAATATCTATAAATGAAGTTCTAAAATAAATTGTTCTGAAATGCCTGCGATTAAAAGAGAAGCTCATATAGACAAAGAGAAGAGTGTGGCTACAGGCCTAATTTAAAATTGGTTTAAACCAATTTGAAGATCACAGACCACCTGGGTAGCCACAGACACAAACAGAACATCTTAACTCAATCCACAAACAGGTATAGAAAAAAAAATAGTCCAAGAAACTTCACAGAAGCTATGAATAACTCAGGTTGACTGCTTGTCAGAGGCCATCAGAAAACCAGTTCTCTCTTTTCTCCATCTCTAAGCAAAATGCTACCTGCCAGGCCAGGTCTTGAGCTGGCAACACTACCTATGTGCTCCTGTTCAGCTTACAGTAAACCAGTAATTTGGCACTGCATTGCCACATGTGGTGAGAGAAACAGCATCCTGATAATAAAGGTTATTGGTTCCTCAACAATATGTGTACATGTGCATGTGTACACAGAGAAAAATAGAGTGTGGGTGTTATGAAGAGAGGGACAAAAAAGAAAAGAGAGACAGTGTGGAAAGAGGACATTTTTCTATTGATTAATATTAACTATCAGGTCAGCCCTTGTACAGAGAAAATTTTTTTCCCTCAGACTGCTTTCGTAGTTCTTTCCCAAACTGCAGCTTGAAGGAAACAGGAAGAAAAATAAATCCTCTATTTTTCCAGATATCATACCAGTATGCCAACCTTTTCCTAGGTCATCATATCAACCTTGCTGATTGTTCAGCCCACTGTGATCTGCGTAAGTTGTTTTAGCAGTTGTGTACCAACAGCAAACATTCACCTTTTGCCTTCCTGTGTCACTAAGCTTCTCTCTTTGCCCAGGAACTCCTGGCCAGTTGCCACAGACAGTAGACTCACCATCTTGACTCGGTCATATTTGCTAACTCAGTCTAGATAAATACAGCTGATCAGTGGCAGCCAGTGTACCTTACTCAGCTATTTTTCCTGACAAATAGAGTAATGGGTCACAATTGTGTTATTGACTTGAAGGTGGCTATCTCCATAGAGCTCTGGAGAAGGATGTGGTGTCAGTAAGAAGTGTGAAAACACAAGCCCTGTGAGCCTCTACAACTCCTAGGAAACAACTTTTCACAGACTGACTGAAGAAAGCATTAATTAACAGACATGAGCTTAATTAATTCACTGGTTCAAATGGAAAATTACATTTCTTGGCCCACCCAAAGAAAGGAAAGAATGTAAGTTTAAATAGGGGAAAATATGCTAGCCTAAAAGGCATAATTGTCTTCAGGGATGGTGATTAATTGCCTGAGAATTACATGGTCTGAAAGCTGATGTATAAATGTTTAGTAAACACCTAACAAATTCATTCAAGTGTAACTTTTGTTGCACTTGTCAGTTTTGTTTTCAGCTTAAAGATGTAAGTTTGTCTTGCATTAAGGCTGCAGTTACAGAAACAATGAATGCCAGCAACTGATATGGGTATCTGGGGGAGCTGCTGCAGGAAAGAGAGCATCCTGGCAGCCCCTTACTGCTGTAATGATGCTTCTCATCTGCAGCATCTCTGGGGTGGGTATAGGTATACTAAGCTCCTAGTTACCTAAAGAAATACTGAGAATCAGAGAGTCAAAACAGTGAGCGAAGCGATTACATGTTGTCATCCTGTCTGTCTGCTGTTTAATCTTCTGTTGCTGGTCTGAATTACTCTGTCTTACATTTTCTGGTTTACATTTCTCTTTTAAACAATACAACAGGTGGATGCTTTCTGAAATTCTCTGTGTAAGGTTTTGATGCTCTGCTAAACAAGTCATGGAAGAGGAGAGTTAGTTTGATGGGTGCTGGCTAGTGAGCTCCCATTACCACCAGAGATCTGTTGTGAGATGAAATAGAATGGAGGCTTTTCACTACTGACAGCTGTAGCATGAATCTTTATTAGTTTTATTGTATTTGATTAAAATAGTTCTCATCTGGGCTCTGTATGGAAGTCAAGACAACACTTTGCCCCTGTTTTTCACCTTGAGTAGGGATTTTGTTCCTATGATCTTCTGATGTCATGAGCTCAATTTTACTCTTGATGCAATGTGCACTCACACTTCCTGACTTCCAGAAGAAAGGTATGGTAAGGGGCAGAGGGAGGTGAGGGAGCCTGTATGTCCAGTCATTTACCCACTGGAGCATGGGACTGAGAACAAGAAAAGGAAGATGAATAGAGAGTAATCCAAATCCCAGTCCAAATGAGCTGAATAAAGTTACAGAACTGAATAAAATAGTCCCTCTTACCTTCAGACCTGCAGTCTCAGCTCTAGAGGCAATAACAAGCTGGCTTTGTTTTCATGATCCATGTTCTGGTTTGTGCAAGAAGGCAGGCAGCCAGGGGAGCTGGGATGTGCTGTGTCCTGGGCAGGCAGTGGGCACGTGGATTTAGGCATATTGTGAACACCTCAAAAGTTCATCATTTTCTGCTACTATCTTAAAAAGAGTTGCTCATCTATTATTGGCATTTACCATGTCCCACAGTCAAATTACTTGAGAACAGAGGAGAAAAGGAGGCAAACTACTAGTGATATGTCATTTTCCAGGTGAGTTATATTTCAGAGTCTGCTTTTTCATAACACAAAAAGAACATGGGACTTGTTGACCCTAAAATTCACAACTGAATTAAGAATCAACATGTGTGGTAGTTTGGCTAAGCCTTCAAGAAACCCAAAAGAAATACTGAAATTCAAAATTTTATAGTCTCACTTCTAATAATAAGTTAGAAAACCCTTGCTAATACTTCCACGTGTGATAAAAATGATTAAGAAAGCAATGATCATAGTAAATGGTAATATTTTATAATAGTTTCTGAAAGGGACACTATTCTCTCTCAGGTTATGCTATATATCTTCATAGGTAATTTAGAAGGGTGCTAAAAATCAGCTTTGAAGAAAAAAAGTGAAAACCAATTAAAAATATCTTTGTTGAACTGATCAGATTTCCAGTGGTATTATTGTAAAACTGCTTAGGAGAATCAGCTACTGCTAAGGTTTTCCCATCATTTCCCATTTGCAGGTCCTATTGTCAGTTGTGTATAATGTTTCTGAACTCTTGTTTGGACAAAATTTTCCATGTCTAGTGTCTGCTTTAAGCCATTTTATTTGTGGAAAAATATCAGACAAAATGATTCACTGGTTTCCAAGTAGTAGGTTGGTTAAAAATACATTGCTACACAGTAAAAATGTTCCGGTCACTTTTCCCTGGAGGCATGGAAGCACCTCTCTCATTTGAAATCTGAAGTAGAAATTGGGCTTAGTACAAGGGTTTAAAGGACAGCTCAGGCAGTATGAGTGGACTTAGACCACTTTTTGTCGTGTAGGTAGTAAACTGAGAAGTTCATTAATGCCTCCTCACTGGGCTGCTGCCATGTCTGTCAAATCTGTTGTTGGGTCATGCATCTTTTTCCCCTTAATTCATCTGCCACTCCTGTGCAGATCCTGTGTGGTGGTCTTCACAAAACAGGGAGCCTTGGGCTGCCTGTCTGGACCACCGCTTGGCTGGTGCAAACCATAATGGCCAAAATTTGCAGATGCTTCTCTCTCCTTTTTCAGGATGAACTGAATTGTAGACATTTGGCTACTGAATTGTCAACATCTGGGAAGAACAGCTAGTATTTCCATGAGTAGCATCTAGTGGCATCTCTCTGATTTTCTTTTCTAGTTATTTTTAAAGATTAAATTGCAAGGGAAAAAAAA
This sequence comes from Ceyx melanurus, assembly GCA_024611195.1. Lineage (NCBI taxonomy): Eukaryota > Metazoa > Chordata > Aves > Coraciiformes > Alcedinidae > Ceyx > Ceyx melanurus. The sequence goes on along the minus strand of JANHGL010005700.1, from coordinate 52,259 downwards.
AAAAAAGTAAAATTTTTTAAGAACACCCCCCATGTTGCAAAGTCAGGTAGTGAAAGACTGGCTTCCCCTCATGTGTGCCTTTTCATTGTGTGCTGTGGTTTGTACAAGATCTCCGCCTCATCAATTGTAGAGAGCAAATGGTGTGAAATAGTGAACACTATTAAGAATTGTCTGACAGGTTTTAAGTAATGCAGCAGTTGCTTATTCAGCCTGGGAAAAGGTACATTGTTATGTGGCTCATCTTTGCACACAGGGGTAGCACAGGGAGAGGTGTACTGCCAGTGGGAAATCTCAAGAATCACAGAATCATAGATTCCATGCTTGGATGGGATTATATTCGTTGGATTGGAAAGGTCCTTTAAAGGTCACCCCTAGGCATAAACCCTCTCAGTCTGTGGGGTGCTCTGGAAAGCCTCTCACCTTAAGTCTTGTGGGTGTCACCCCCAGTAATTCCCCATGGGACCAATCACTCCCCTTCTGATGTGTCCCTGGAAACATTCAAGGCCAGGTTGGAAGAGGTTCTGAGCACCCTGCTCTAGTTGAAGCTGTCCCTGCTCCCTGCAGGGTGGTTGGACTGATGACCATTAGAGGTCCCCTTGAACCCAAACTGTTCTATGATTCTATGATCAATGCAGCAGTCAGGGCTGACAGGGGGGATCTTGAAGCAGCAGGAGCAGCACCCCTGGAAAGTGGCCCTCTTTGCTGGGCTGTTCCAGGCAGCTGAGGTGATGCGGGCACCCTATGTCCCAGCGGTACCCTGCTCAAGAGCTGGATCTGAAAAATCACCCTGCGTGCCTGAGTACCAAGACTACCAGTGAGTTACAGCGCTGGAGTCATTCTCCCTTGGTACCACAAGATGGCAGGGCCTTAATTTTAATTGTCTTTCATATTTCTATTTTATTTATTTATTCTGCTTTTTTCAAGTTCCCTTCATCTGGGGCTGTCTGACACTCTCAGTTATGACTGTTTACATTAGTTAGATTAAATGGGGAGTGTAATTGATGTTTTTTAGGAATGAAAATCTATCTGCATAGAAGCTTTGCTTTAACTCTGGGATTGGTTATATACTTTATAAAATAAGACTGCTATACAAGTATAAATTTGTGTAAGTGCATCTTTTTATCTCCTGTTTGATACTATTTATTTCCTTTTCCTTCTGGGACTAGTCCAGCTGTTGCAAATATTTTTATACTGGTATATATTACAGGAGCTGTAATAGTTTACAGAAAAAATGCCTCAGCTTTTGTCCTTAGACAAGACTTTATTTTTATTTGAAGAAGACAAATGTTTGGGTTGGGGTTTTTTTCTGTTACAGAGGTATTTTCCCAAGTGCACTGACAGAACACATCACTGGCCTTGACTGATATCGGCTCCTCCCCTTCTACACCTGGACAGGATGTTACATTATTAGGACACTACTCACTTGGGGACTGAGGATGGGGTTTAATGAATGTGTGTACAGTGAGCTGTCCTCCATCTCCTTTCATTACTATTGAGCAGTCCCTGAGAGGGCAAACAGTAGCATTTACGACTAGCATAAAAGCCTGGTTAACACTATCACCTCTAGGTTTTTTTGTTAAAAGAGGGCATTTCTCCCACCCTACAAATTGTTTTAGACTTGGAAATCTTAGAGCAAATGTCACATGCAAATCTTTCAGGAGGCAGCAGAGAGTGCTGTTCAATAAGCAGTTATTTTTTCAGTCTGATTCCACGCTTATTTTTTTCACCCAATTTTAATTCCTTGACTTGCAATTTCTAAAATGTTTAATCTGTTCCATGTGTTACAAAAAGTTTTTAAAAACAAATACACAAAAGCGCTGTGAATTCTTATTAAAAACAAACACAATAACCATTTCTAAGTGTCAGTTTTGGCAAAGAGATACTTGTCCTTTTATACAGTTTCAGTTACAAACATGTTTCACTTAAAAAAAAAAAAAAAAGAGGCATTTGGAAAAGGCATGTTTTATCTTTCTATTTACATGGGTAGGTGCTTATCTAGTTGGCAGACTATCCCCTACCAGTACAGGAATGTTTTGTAAAGGAGATAGCCTTTGTCGAAGATGACTTTTCCCCGATAGCAAAGACCTGGGATTTCACACAGGAGATGAACAAGCAATTGGGCAGATTTCATAATCTGGAAGTCTTGCCTAATAGCCTTCTTCAGCATTCCATATTTTTACTTTGCCACATAGTCCCTATTTCCCTTTAAAAATACCCTGTTCTCTTCTGTACTATTATACTACCTGTACGTTCCTGGCAGTCCTCTTGTCTCTGTGGTGTTCAGCTCCCACACACATATTTTCAGATTTAGCCACCATCACCCATTTGGAGTGGTTTGGAGTGTGTATTAGCTTAATGGCACACATGTTTCTGATGGTGGCATGGCTGGGCTGCTGAACCTGGGACTTAGACTTGGTTCAATGCTTCAGGTATTAAGCCTGTTCTTTCCATCATGTCTTTCAAAAATACCCACAGATTTCACACATGGGACTTTCCTCAATACAGCTCAGTTCTTCCCCCCCCCAGCTAAAAAGCACTAACCTCTGGCTTATTCATCTGGACAAATTTATTGTTAAATTGTTTTCCCATTGTATGGTTCCTGTGGTGTCTTTCTCAACATTCTGACCTGCTTTTCTAAATCTTACCAGCTTTGAGGACCCAAATCCTCTGCTGCTGAAGGATGAGGTAGACTCATATAGCCCTATAATGGATTTGTTTCACCTTCCATTAGCAGTGAATCCAACCTGTTAAGTCTACAGATGTGTCCAGGTTTAGTATTTCAATTACAGTCTCCCTGGAGAGGCACAATATGGGAATAGCTTCTGCCAGATTTGTTACATGATGCCACAAATAATTGCCAACACTTGAGCAACTTCTATGGCTTTCACAGCATATTGCAGACTTGTAACTTGATGTCTAAAAGACATAGATATTTATAGCAGTTTGTTGTATTCCCAAGGAATGCCTTGCAAGGTTTTGCACAAGTTATGAAGAAGTTTTCAAACTCTATCTCCGTAAATATCTTAAGATACCTTGTGATGACAAGCCATGCATACAATCTTAAGAGAATCAGTGAAAAACATACTACACAATATCCTTTTTTAGTCCTCAGGGAAGAAAGTTTGAGTAAAACTAACAGGAGACTCACAGAAATGCTATTTGTCTTCATGAAGTAGGCATTTTTTAATGTATTTTCTATCATACTGTTAATCTATGCTTAAATAAACCTGAAAGACATTTGAGATTGTTACTTTTTTTGCTCCTTCATAAAGCAAGTCTTTACACAGTATTGTGTCAAGCTGTAAAAACCTTAAATTGTCCAGTTTCTAGGTTAGAGCAGAGCAAGGAGTCAGTAGCTTGGATTTTCCTTTCAAGGGATTAGAAATTTCCAGTGAAAAAGTAGTTAAAAAAAAAACTTTTTAAAAATCCCTTTTTAAAAATCCCTTCAAACAGGAAGGTTAAGTAATCATTAAATAATGAGTGTGCTGAGGAAATTGTTACTCATGACAATAAAACTAAAAGACTACTTTTTTTTTTTTATTTGTCACTACTTTGTAAGGGAGTTTTAAACCACCTGTAATGAGGCTGCCTGGTGGTTAATTAGTAGGAGCATCATATTCAGCTCCCAGCTGGTTTCTTGATCATTAGGATGGAAGAAGCTGGAAGCCTTTACAGGGTGCTGTATATGTAATTCATAAAAGGCAATTTACCAATAAGTCTCTGAATCTTCAGAAATGTTCACTCTCAATTAATCCCTCCTGCAGCTTTACAGCTCGTGTCACTCAGACACGCCCAAATACATGTTTGCAAAACCTGTCCACAGAGCAATAACTTCAATAACTGCAGATGTCAAGAACCAAGACAAAATAATACAGCAAGCACCAGGCTGAATGTGGTCGTTTAAGTTGCTTTTAGTTTATTAATTTTACCCATATACATAGTTGATTTTGCAAACACCATGTGAAAGATCCAGAACAAAGTGTAACAAAATAGTATGGGATAGGACTTCAATATGCAGTGAGCCAGTGTCCCTGCTGTGTTTTATACATACTTTACATTGAAAACCAAAACCCCCACAGTTTTCAGAGGAAGCACACATTTTATTTTGAACGGGCAAATTTAGTTTATTAATATGTAAAAAAATAAATCTACAATAGCAACAGTGCAAACACATCAGAACTTGCATGGCATACAGAACACAAATGAATAAAAATTATACAAAGATCCCAGTGTTTTCTATGGTACTGGCTATGACATGTACAACAAACAACAGGGTGAGGAATAAACTGCAATGTAAACAGGAAGATGAGCTGCATATTACTGGTTCTGTCTTGTATGGTCTCTCTATTTCAGGAGGTAAAGCTGTCATGCCTTGAATCTGCAATTAAAATAATTAAAAATGATCAGAGTTTTATCATATAAGAATAGAAATGAGTTGGTAGCTTCCATTAGAATCTATTGTTAGTTTCGGACTGGGGTTGTGACCCTTCCTGTGCAAACATCAAGTTCAGTAAAAAACATTAGTAAGACAACATACAGCCCTACCAAAGGGAATGTAATACTCAAACTGATGGTTACCAATGCAAGTGAGCTAATTGGTGATGTCAAGATTAGAGACGACCTGGGCTTCACTGTTCACACAATGGTGGAGTTCACAGTCCTGAGGAATATGAGTCAGGTGAAGAGTAAAGTCAGGACCATGAATTTTAGGAAAGAAAAATTCCAGCTCTTCAAGGAGTTAGCCAATAGGATGCCCTGGGAAACAGCCCAAAACCCTTTTAAGGATGCTTTCCAGAGGGTGCAAGAGCTCTTGACCCCCAGGTTTAAGAAATCAGGCAAGTAAGGGATGAGACAATTATGGCTAAGTCAAACTGAAAGTCAAGAAGGAACTTCAAAGGGAGTGGAAGCAGGGGCAGATATCCTGGCAAGTGTATAGGTATGCTGACTGTTTGTGTAGTGATGTAATTAGGAAGGCTGAGGTGCAGCTGGAACTGAACTTAACAAGAAATACAAAGAATAATAATAAGAGTACAGGTATGTTAGCCAGAAAAGGAAGCTCAAAGAAAGCATACACCCCCACTCTGAAGAGCAAGACTGGCAAGGTGGTAACAGCAGGCAAGGAGAAAGTTGATGTAATCAATGACTTTTTTGTCTCAGTCTTCATTGGCAACTTTTCACACCTCCTGGGTCACTAAACTGTAAGGTGGGGACTGGAGGGGCAAAGTCCCTCCTGCCACAAGAGATCAGGTTCATGGCCACCTGAGAAACCTGAACATACATAAATCTATGGGACCTGACAAGAAGCCTAGATGTGGATTTGACATGCAGACTGTTCAGTGGATAAATAATTGGTTTGATGGTCACATCCAGAGGATAATGGTCAATGGCTTGATGTCCAGAGGGAGATCAGTCACAAATTGTGTCTCTCAGGAGTCCATACAGGGATCAATGTTGTTTAATATCTTCATCAATGACATAGTGGGATTGAGTGCATCACTCAGCAAGTTTGCAGATAAGAGATAAATAAGAGGAGCAGTTGACACACTGGAGAGATGGAATTCCATCAAGAGGGAAGTGGACAAGCTAGAGAAGTGGGCCCATATGAACTTTATGAGGTCCAACAAGGCCAAGTGCAGGGTCCTGCACCTGGGTTCAGTTAGACCTCAGTATCAGTACAAGCTAAGTGATGAGGAGATAGAGCCCCGTGGAGAAGGACTTGGGGGTTCTGGTGGATGAAAAGTTGGACATGAGCTGGCAATGTATGCCTGCAGTCTATAAGGCCACCCATACTCTGGGCTGCATCAAAAGAATCATGGCCAGCAGGTCAAGAGGGAGGATTCCACCCTTCTACAATCTTATAGTTTTTTTTCATCAAAATAATTGGGAAAGGAAAACTGTACAAGATAAAATCTTCCAAATAAACAAAAAGGAAACAGAAAACCCAAATGTCATTTTTTTTTTGGCTCAGTACTATAGATGTTTCTAAGATACAAGACCAACAAAAATGCAAGAGATATTGGAAACAGTACTCATATAACTTTAGGTAGTCTAGTTGCCTGAGTTTAGAAATTGGATTCTTGAGGCTTGCTTTTGCAGTCAATAAGCTTTCTCCTATAGAGTGACTCAGAGAAGAAACCTGATTTAGGGATTTTGAACCATTCATCACACTACCCTAAAGTTCCTGATGATGGTGGCAGCAAAGAGAAAACAACTTTCTAACTTGGTCACCTAATCTGAACATAGTCTTTGCTGAGTCCCAGACACACTAAAAGACTCCATGCTTTTTTGGATATTACTGATCTCAAGTGCCCATCACAGCTCCAGGATTTCTATTCTTTTTAAATACTTTCAGAACCCAAATTAGGTGAAAGGATTGATAAAACAGTCTCACCAATTGTTATTGTATGTAAATCAAGCCATGAAAACAATCTGAGGACATAAAACCAGGTACTTATTCATAAAAAATGAAGCACAGTAAATCACATTTGCTTCATGGCATTGTTGCCTTCTTTTCAACACTTAAGACTTACCGACCATTCTGCATTATCTGTTTTTGAACATCTCACATTTACTGGTAGTTTAAGCACAAGCTCATTATAGGAGAGACCCTCTGATGTGGACCATTTGAATTTGTTCATTGCATCCATAAAAGACAGGTTTTTATATTGCTTAGGACTCTTGATAATGAAGGGCCAAGTCCTAAAGAAAAATAAATTATTATATTTTTAAAAATAGCTAAATATCATCAAGTTATAACTGATAAGGAAAAGCTTTTAGAGAATCTACCCAGAAAAACAAATCTACTCTTAATATGTATATTAAGCCTAACTCTCATTCTCATATAAGTTCTCTGCTATTGAAAACTGATTCAGTTTCATTGATTTTAACAGACTTCACAGAAGTTTGTCAACAGTTTAGGAGTTGCTGCCAGGTGCTTTTAGAAGTGAAAAACTTCAAGTTAAGAAAAATAATTACATTGCTGTTCTCTGATCTACAAACTGAATACATAACAGAACTTCTGTTTTCACTTCTGAGAAAACCCAAAACAAAATGCCACACCCTCTATTAGGCTTGCAGACAGTATTCCAAAGAAATATTTGCTTTCAAAAAGCTGCTTCCAGATGGTTCTGCCAAGCTCTGGTCATAACTCAGGTCAAAACTCGGCCTAGCATAGGAGTTGCTATAGCATGTGTTGGTTGTCAGCAGTATCAACAAATGAGAATAACTGTTGTTTTGGACATTGCCTTTTGTCATGCCCCTACACGCTGGATAGAAGGGGACTTTTGGCCAGGAATGGGAACACACTGCTTTGAGACATCTATTTGCCCATGTGTGGGAATCCTTGTGAACAAGTGGGGCCAATCCTATTGCACCCTACCAAAGATGTGGAAAGGGATGGAATGAGATTTCTTCCCTTTCATTTAGTAAAGAAAGATCAAAAATAATAATAGCATCCAAAGAACAACTTTTTCATTGTTCTTTCATTCTCCTTGTTCACCTCTGATAGGGTGAATGGAAACAACATGCTTGACCATTCAAGTTTTTAAAAACAGAAAGTCCAATACAGCTAGTGGAAGAATGAAAGTAGCTTAAAATTTACCTAAGTAGCCTAATTAATACTTTGGAGCATGATTTATCTTTTCAAAGCACTTTAGACACGTGTATTATTTTGCTATTATTTTAGTCTGTCTCCAACTTAGGTAAAGCATTACCTATACCTAAGTTCTGCTCTACTCAACAACCAGGCATGGAGGACATAGATTCATAGATATTAATAATTTTGATTAAGCACCTCTTTAAACTATTGTGACCCAATTGCTTTAATCTCAACATTTCATAATTTATACCACTGTCTGTGCCACCAGACATAGGAAAGAAGTTTTAAAGTGAGCCTCAGTTCCTTGATCCTTCTTCCAGTTTGCCTTCATGTGTAAGTCAAGAGAAACTTCAGAGAAGTCAGTGAAGCAATTTCAGTGTAAGACTGACACGAGAGATGAGTATCAGGTCACATATCCTTAGGCTGACAGAGTTTAATGAAACAAGAATTGTGGATTAGGTCATAAATACTAGAGGCATTAATAATATCTTCTTCTAATTACTATTCCATTTTCAGCAGACAGTCTGCATACTTACTCTATTCAAAACATCTTTATTTCCCCAGGCCAAATGTGCATTTTTTCCTTAAGTACAGTTATAATGAATGAACACTCAAGAGAACATACATTTGTTAGAATATTTTCTTTGTAAGCTCAGAAAGACTCTTTTAGTTAGGACTAATTTAGAAACTGTTCTCCTTGTATTAAATGAGTCTGTAAACAGAAATAGTAAGGAAAATGAAGTAGACACTTATTGCAGTGTGACTTTTTTCAAGCTCTTGCCTTGGACATAACTTTTAGAAGTAAGACTGATAAGTCTGTACATCAAATTACTTTGCAATAAGAGTTTTATATGATTTTGTTAAGAATAATTGTATAAGGGAAGACAGCTTTTAAAATGTAGATGTGATAATACACTATTAGTTCATCCATTTTCTTTTAAAATCTCACTATTACCTTAGTTTAGTGCAAATGTAATTTACCTTTCACCTTTAATAGGCCATTCTACTTTTTATTGCTTAATTATTTTTCTGTATTTTGTTCATCTGGGAACTTTCCTTTTTAGACTATTCTTACTCTGTTTACAATCTCTTCCACTGCTGATCTGCTAATGAGATTCTTTAATTTTAAGCACTGTAAAGTACCCTTAAAAAAAAGAAATATGGTATTTATTGATTTTTATATATTCACACAGATTTATCCTGCCTATAGTGGGCTTCCTCCCATCTCCTACCAACATTAAAATTTTATGTTAGATTCTGGAAATCACTCTTGTTCTAGACAGTGATATAATTGTGCAGTTGAATCTCTGTAATTAAAGGGCAGAAAAGCCAGACCCAACACCACACTAGGAAACATTTTGTTCTTGCTGAGGACTGTCATGATGAGGGACAGAAAGACTTCTGCTGACTTACTGGAGAGACTGTAACACCTTATTTATAACTCACCAGCATGTGGTTTATTCCAGTGATCAGACACCAGCTGAATTACATGGTGGTTATTATAAATCCTGAGTTGCCTAAATGGTAACAGCCCCCCACTCTCTGCCAGTCACAGAAGGTATAGGTAATATTTGTGGAGCACTGAAGTAGAAAAATCTTACAATAAAATTGTATTACCACTTCTGAACTGAGCAGCAGGCCAATATTCAGACTCTTGTGAGTTATTTCTATTAGGAAGAAAAATGGATGAATGAGGTAGCAGTTTTTCCTTCTGACATGGATTTACATCTCAAAAAAATGCACTGTCCTGCTTCTCTGAACAGTAGGAGTTCAAGATTTGGGAGACAGTGTCTTTGCACAGAACTACAATCCCCTGAAGCCAACAGTTCAGCTAAAAAGCTCTTTTATTCCTCTTGGCTAGATTCCTACCACTGTTTCCATAATTGTCTCTCTACTTACCTTGCATATCATCCTCTGACTTGTTATTCTTCCAGTCTCAATTCTCTCAATGCTCTACATTACTGTCCTTATCTACAATTTATCTTTTACTATATAAATATAAAAAATTTATATTCTCTCAATCCCTCCATTTCCTTTCTAATTTACATCTTCTTCTCTTTTTGTGTATTTTTGTCAGTGTGACCAAGGCAGCTCTGTAAGATAATCTCTACATGTAAGCAACAGTTCTAGGATCTGGTTGCACTGATCAACTTCAGCAGAATTACTTACAACAAATCTACCCAGGGCAATTTGATATTGCTCCCAAAATTATCCCTATATATATAAAACACTGATATGTTTTAATAAATTGATAGATTTTAAACATTGCTATGATCTTGATACATAGGCTCTTTATAAGTGGTTATGGCAGAAGGAGTAAGTAGAAGCACAGCAAAAAGAACAAGCAACACAGGCCACAAAGTTGTGATATAGTGACCCTGCAACATGTTGCACTACCAGAATGAAATAAAGGTCTATAAAAGTGACCCTCTAATCCCACAGATAGAAACAGAGGTGTTAAATATATTCATAAACATTTTACTTGCCTGACTGGTCTATAGATTTCCTTAACACCAATGAACTGAAGTTGTTCCATTATATCTGGAATACTTGCACATCGGGTGAGGTTGATTCTTGGGTAATAGAGCAGATACGACAGGCACATTTCATTCCTGGTGCTCAGACCACCCTGAAAATGGGATATTTTCTTTTCATCAAGATAGCATTGGAATCTTGCACACACAAAAAAAATTAGTGATTAACATTTATATGCTAATGAAAAGTGTATCAGGAGGCCCAATTCAACAGGTTTATCTTGCACATTAGGTTATCAAGTATCAAGAAGTTAATGCATAATTAATTGAAAAGTACAAAGTAAGCAATAACTCTGGAGTTTAAGAGATGTCAGAAAGAGCAACTATTGATAAAATAAAACTCTTATAATGTTAAAGAGTACCATCTGGGAAGCTCAGGTTTATTTTGAGCTGTCTCCAAGGTACTTATAATCTACTGTGTTTCAGAAAAAGGGCTTGAAAGTGGAGCATAGAAAAAAAATGTGGTTGGAGAATTAAATCATTTAATAACAAACCAAATGAGCTTTGCCTAGTAAAATAGGGGCCAGGATGGAATAGGTATCTATATGGACTCTCCTTGTAAGCATGTATGTAGTTAAAGAGTAAGAAAGAAAAAATTATTTAAGATAACAGATCACATTGACTCAAGAACAAAAGGCACTAAGTATAAAATAAATAACTAAAGATTTTTAGTTAGCAGAATATACAGAGTTTTAAACAATCTTCCATTAAGAGTCATGGAGAAAGCAACTAATTTAAGATCAATCTTGGTAAATACAGACAAGATAATGAGCTGCAAGTTCCTGAACCATGTGTGGGAACAGTTCCACACATCTCACAGAACCACAGGAATTACAATGGAGGAGACAAAATACATGAACCAAGAGCTAATATGGTCACCACACAAGAAAATAGGACAAAAACTCAAAAGCCTTCATTCTCACTGTTTTGCTTTTCTGTGTATATTTATTGCATGTGCCTACATGTAAGCCATGATTCAGGGAAAGGTATCCCTATGGTCTCTGGATGCCAGGAACAGGTATTCCTTGCCAAACAGAAACCCCTCAGGTCTCACCTCCCAGGGGCCTGGATCCAGTCCCTCCCAAGGAAGTGGGATCAGCTCTTGGTGAAGGCTGGGTGCCAGCAGCTACATCCCTCCCATAAACATAGTGGTTTTGGCATCACTCTGTGGTTTCATAGCCAACTGGCACAGATCATCTCATGTCCCAACAATTGAATTTGCTTCACTTCCAAAACCAAGTGGCCACATCACACTGGCAGGTGCCTGTCCCCTGCTATCCTAAAAAGCTGCATCTGAGAGACCATGTGCTAACATGTGCTAAATCTGAGATGGACATCCTTGTCCCCGAAGGGGATGCTCAACCCTGGCTGCAGCCCTGCCTTGCCAACAGCCATGGACATGCACCTGGGGCTGTAGCACAGCTGCTCCTCATGCCTTGATGCAAGGATGCACAGGTATGGAGTGGGTTCCTTTAGTGCCTCCCTGGCAGCTGCAACTGTTCGGAAGGGTTCCTGCTGCTGGAAAACCCACTATGTGACATAAGTAAAGGCAGAGGCTTCCTGCATCCAGCCTCCTCCTCTCAGCCTGAAGGATTTATATTCTGTCTGAATTCTACATTAAGCATAAAAGCAAGTGGTCCCATCTTAGTCACAGCATAAGTAAAAATCAATATATTAGAACAGGCAATCACAATTTGGGGGGAAAATGCCTAACAAGTTCATAAAAGTTCATTAGATTATGCAGAATTTGCATGTCAATACATGTTCTGAAAAAAAAGCACTCCTTATACTAGCAAAGTCTGAATTTTAAAGATATCTTATGAGCTGGCTTGTTAATTTTTATGAATTAGTCATATCAATGCCTTATGCAAGAGATTAGACTATGATCGTAATAGTCCTGATAACTTTAAAAAGCCTGAGAATCCATGAAATGAAAGATATAATTATTTACACACAGGCATTAGCAAGTAAGTTCATACTTTACGATAGCATTTTATGAAAAGGGTTTTAGTCCTCAATGTTTTCTGATATATCCCTATATTATTTTGATCCATTAAAACTTTTCTTACCCATGTCATGCGAATTCGGTCCACAGTACTGTAATGACATTCTGTTATTAAATTATCCCCCTGAAACACAAGATTTAGGAAGTTCATAGATCCGAGGTTTATCAACACTGGCTTCAGGTAATCACAGATGACAGCAAACACTTAAGAAATAAAGATCAGACCAGTGGATATGACTTTTTGAAAGAGTGAAGGATTAGGTAACTGGATATGTTAAGGCCTTGGCACTTAGCACTCATATTATTCCAGATCCTCAGGGATCCTCCAAGGATTTAAGTGGAGTCTTGATAAGAATCTTGTCTGTTTTTGTAAAATAGCAGCAAATGTGTCCAGTTACAATCCGAATTTTAGGAAAATTATATATGTAGACCAAGTATACACATGATTCTTGCTCCAAAACTCATCCATGGTTACTTTGGATTGCTCTCCCCAGGCTAATTTATCCTGCCAACTTCAATAGAAGTACTTGCCAAATGAGGAAAAGAAGGTTTTCCACATCACAATAACAACTATTTATCTGCCAAGCCTGGGAGTAGAGGAGTGGCAGGCAGAGACTTAACTACACATATGACAGATATGTATGGGAAAGGCTGAACACTCACCTTCTCAAGTACATAAAATTAACTTTTTGCTTTCTTGAAAAACTGATCTATAGTTTGGTAGCACCTTTATTCCCTGTACCTAACCAAATACAAATCTCAAAATCACCATGATAATCAAGTCGAAGTTACAATATTGAAAACCATAGCCAGATATTAAAAATCTGATATTTTTGGCAACTTCATAATAGAAGGATCTCAAAAGTTTATTTGCTTTGGGGTTTTTTTGGGGTTTTTTTTGTTGGTTTTTTTTTGCATCATCATCCTTCCTTATCATCCATTGTATTAATCTGTCAAAAAAAAAAAAAAAAAAAAAAGATCACCCTTCAAAGGTTGAGAGGCTCACTCTTCTGTGAGCTGTCTCATTGCCATATCAATGCTAGCACTAACTGTACTCAGGGCTACTGGAAGAATGTGTGTTAGCCTTGTTTTGGCCATGAAGACAGATGTTTCTGAAGCAGTGTGAACTGGATGGTTTTGCTACTCCCAGCAGGAACATGCTGGTTCCCAACAGTGAGGTCTTCAGCTCTGGTGGTTTACAGACTTGATAACATTCATGAAAAGAGATCTTTGTGAGAGATTAGATTTTTTACTTTCAACTCAAAAGAGTACATGAAGGAAACAAATAACCTGAATTCCACAAGTTGAAAGAAGGATACACTTTTGGAAGTGTATCCTTTTCTTTCCTTATGGAAGAAAAGAATAACAAGAACTTATATGAAAATTTGTAATTTTATTAGTTAATTGATTAGACTGTGCTCCGAATTACATCAGATGATGTATGTAAAGCTGAAGTGGTAAATTTGCATAAGATGAAAACAATAAAAGGATCACTTCAGAGAAAGAATTCCAGCTTCTTCTCAAGCTGTCTTTTTGAGTTTCTGATACTATCAAATAACTCTTTTAGTCTTTCTGCTGTCTACTTGTTTTTGTTCTTGAATTTTAAGAAGCATTTATTTAGAATCTGCATGGATTTTCCTAAAAATATTACAGGCTTTCTCTGCAAACCTGTCATCTTCTGCCAGCCCTCTTCCTAAACCCTTCAACACTTCTTTCCTGGAGGAGGAAACACCAGTTTATCTTTGAAGTCCCTGTGGAGTACAAGCAGTTGGACTTCAAAGAGTAAATGCTGCACCTGAACATCCAGGTTTTGCTGTAGAAATTAAATTAGAAAGTTAGCATTTTAGCTTTACTTTAAAGGACAAATAAATTTTCCCAGTGTAGGAGAAAACACATATGAGAGAAAGGGACTTGATGAGAAATCTGGAAGCTTAAACTGTGGGGGTCCTGGCCATACTTGTCATTGCAAATGTCTTTTCAGATCTTTTTCCCCTGCTGGTTCCAATAGTAAACAAAATCCTGTTGTTTGATATTTTGTATTTGACTACTTCCATGAAGTAACCAGCTTGATCACATGATCCAGGACAAGAACATCTCCATCTACTCTGTTGGCCAGATCAGGAGCAACAAACCTTTACAGCACTAAATTTTCTCTCCTCAGGCCAAAGCTTCAAAAGCAAATGCTAGCTGGAGCTAACTATAGATGAGTTAATAATTTTTAAATGAGAGACTCATCCAAAAATACAGACTCTTTTCATCCAATTAATAGCTACTGCTTTATAATAAAACTGTAGTTGAGATTTTTCTAGAAGTTATATTACATTGTTCTCACAAGAACAGCAGATAACATTGCATGATTTCTTCTTCCAAAGGGATTATTTCTTTTTACTATCAAAACCTCATGTAGAACATGAGCATGGAGTTTTAGTTTTACTCCCAGCAACATGTAAAAACGTGAAACAAACAGAAAACTTGGCTGATTTGTAGACAAGTTTTCAAGACTGGATACGTGCTGCATGCAATTACTCAGGATGTGACACTAGGTTCCAACATGGTAGTGTTTCCATACTTCAGATGACTGGGTGAATGAAGATGGCACAACCAGGCACACATGTGATTTTATAATATGCTTTATGCAAACATTTGTGCCAGTAAAGTCCAAATCAAGTAATTGTGGCCAACAAACACACCCAAAGAATGGCTTGAATTGATAGGCCAAACCAGTTCTGAAGTGTACTGGGTGGACACTCCTCAAATGCTGCAATTCTATTGCATTAGTCACTGTGCAGCAAGTGGAAAATAATAACAGAACATTTGAGAATGCTACGATTCTATGGTAAGAAATACTGTTGCAAGATTTATGCTAAATGTGAAGAAATTCTAGGCACTTTCAGGGAAATAATTAAGAGTGACATACTGGCAAGATGGTTCTTTCTTCTTTCAGATACTGAAACTCCTGGAAGTTGAAGTCGAACTCATCATCATAAGCAAGCAGCTTCTGCTCCTCACCATTGTGAAAGTGGCGCATCCTGATAGCTCTGCCAGCAAGGTGAGCATGAAGAAGTACTGCAAATACATGAATCCCAGTAGGCCTCTCAGCACCTAGAGCCTGGCCAGGGGAAACCAACACCATCAGTGTGCCCAGATGCAATGTAATGTAATGCAATGTAATGTAACACATAAACGGAGTGCAAATGTATCAAAAAATGCATTTTACATTTCCTCAGTTTACAGCAAAATGCAGTGTGGAGCAAACCTGAATCTTTGTGTGAAATTAAGGTTTTAGGAAAAAAAAAAAAAAGGGCTACTTTTTTCCTGTGGTTTTTTGTTTGTTTGTTTTCTTTGGGTTTTTGTTTGATTGTTTTGTTTTGATTTGTTTCTCATAAAACCTGGGTTTACTCCCAACACAGTTTTTATGAAAATCAGCTGGACTGACAATAATTCTCAATAGATTAAGACTTCCAAGGGAATTCTACTAAAACCTGCCCATTATTTTAGTGCTAACAATCAATACTGATGATTATGGATGTTTATGCTGAAAAATAATTTATTTGCATTTATTAATTATATTATCATCAATATTGTTCCAAGAGAAGCCCTTTAAGTTACTCTCTTTAATTACTCTTTAAAGAGAGTAATTACAATATTCTCTTCTTCTCTTCAAGTCAACTGCTAGTGAAATATTATAAGTTTATATCTGAAACTTTTTCCAGGTCAAAAACATTTTAAAATTTCCTACCAACATAAAATTAGCTATTTGCCAAGTTGACACACATCTGACATCACTCCCATTCTAGCTGAGATCTACAGATCCAAACTTTTGGTATGCTAAACTAAAATTGTTATTACAATGCCTTTCAAGTACAGCCTTTAGGTCAGAAACCTCACAGTAATAGATTACTTAAGTATTTTTAGGTTTCAAAATGCTATGAAAATGCAAAATTTGCATTTTGGTAGTGACCAAAACACCACCAAGAACAAATATAAATTCCATATTTAATTTTCTCTTCTCTCTAAACCACATCATAACAAGCACTGATTCTGCCTTTATAAATTACAAAGTATTTGAAAATGTCCCATGATACATTGATCATCGATTTTAGACTATGCTTCCTTTATTTGTAAAGGTATTTATCTTAATGAAATGAAGTGAATAATGAATGCATAATTTGGTACTATGGGTCATACAGTAAAATCTGTTTGGGTCTTTAAGTTCTGTGGCTGCTATAAGAGTATCTTTCAGGCTTTCACTTCAGTATTACAAGACTTTTACATGCACATTAATTAGTATCTCAACTTTTTCTGATATAGCTATTCCAGGTTAACAGTTCTGCCATAGAAAGCAATGTATGCTTATATATTGAACACACAATTAAAACATTGCAAGCACTGTGACATACAGTATTACTCATATCAGTAAGGCAGCCTGAATGCTGATCAAAAAGACTCAACTCAAAAGACATTCTGGAGGGCAACGTGTAGGAGATTATTTTGCTCATGTCTTTAACTGGTAACTATCAATCTTTACAAGAAGTCGAAGTGGATGTCCAAAACCATTTCTAAGGATGAAAATAAATTGATTCACGTTGAAGACATACCTCGTTGAGACATTCCAGTGTGCAGTGACCCTCTGATACAAATTCAGGCATGCCTGGTGGTATATTGTGGAAGAGGCTGACCCAAAGACCAGCTTCAATAACCCCAGCATCATATTTCCTTAAAACTGGAGTAAAAATTAGCCTCAAACCAGAGTTATCTATCAAACCTGCAAACAAAAGAACAGTCATCTTTGGCTGTAAATCAGTATTTTAAAGAAAAAAAATTAATCAAATTGTTTCATATTTCCCAAGACTTGACCCAAGTTTTCTACATGAAAATTGAGGAACCAACCTCAATAACCTGGAAATGAGTCAAACCATATGCAGGAAGTTATAAACAGAAGCAGCCCACAGGAGTGTTGTTAGACGTGGTTTCTTGCTATATGTGGTGCTCAGATGTGAATGAAAAATATGTGCTATTCATAGCCTTCATATTTCTTCTGCTGAATTATCCATTATGGACCTCAGATAAAAGAAGTTAGATGACAGGCAGAGCAAACAACAAAAGGCAATGATAAGACCTCCAAAGTTCCCATGAATGATTCTCAAATGAAATACGTAAAAGTACAGCTTAAAGTTGGTGTGGATTTTTCTTTAAAATTTTCAAGTCATGTGTTGTATTCTACTTGCGAATTTGTCTATTCCTTTACCTTGAGCCCTAGCATTAATTATGTTCTTCCTTTGTTTTGGATTGTTTGTCACATTGCAGCAAACACAACTCTTTGACAATCTCCCCAATAAAGCAAACATCAACTAAATATGAAAATTGGCTTCCTAAACCCCAAACTTGAATACTAGCACCTTAGTAAAGTATACAAGATAACTACAGAGGATTTCAATGCAGTAGAAGTCCTCACTCAAGTACTTCTCTTGATCTCAAAAAGTAAAGAACCAAAGACTGCTGTGTAAAGGTTGAGTTTTTATGAGTCAGAATTATATTAATATCCTTTGTTCACTTACATTTTAGCTGTATATGCTTGGTTTTGTATCTGTTCATAAATTATGTTGCCTCCATCATCTAAATTATTACAGTTTTTTATCTTCTATTAACCACTTTTATTAGATAAGATATAAACAAAACCAAAGGTTGATTTGTGTTGTACAAGACCTACATTCTTGTAGTTCATGTTACCTTCTTTGTTGTCCTTTTTCAAATTTCACTTTTGAAAATTAAAAATACAAAAAACGTACCAAGAATCTCAGAGAAGCTAAGAGGCTTTCTAGTGACCCATATTAGACTTATAAAAAACATAGCAGATGTAGCAATGCCTGAAACCAAATTTTACATCCATATGAAATCAGCAGTCTATTTTCAGATAAGAAATGACAGTGGGACAGAGCAGGGACTAAGTTACCCAGTCACTAAAATACCCAGGATGTAGAAGTATATCATTATCAAGGAATGAAATATATTAACAATTATTCATAGCTAATTAAGACTAGTAACCAACTAAGAGATGTTCTGCAGGATATAAGTGATGACATTTCAGATGATATACACTCTCCCACAACATCCCAACTTTAAAGTGTTTGGGAATGTATACCAATTCCCTTTTGGAAACTATTTTTGTAATCTCATCAAACTGATTTTTTTCTTTGTGGTATTTCCCCTTCAAGCTTGTTGCTAACATCTAAATGCCAAATATTTCTATTATATGTAAGAGCTTTTGGAAAACAACTTCAAAAGAGGCCACCTTTCAAATGAAAATTGAATGTTAAGGATTTCAGAAACAGAGACATTCAAAAACAGCCATATCAATAGCAGTTTAAACATTTCAGAGTCAAACTGGACACAAATGTTGACTATCAGTCTGTCATTTAGGAAGATATCACCCAAGATCACAACATGAAGCTAACTATGCAGCCTTTAACCATGGGACCCAAGCTGGGCAAATGCAGGCACTGAAACACAAAAATGAAGGTGATTAAGTATCCAAAGCAAAAGTATATGATGGAGAGAGTCTGTCATTAAATAATTTTGAGATAGTTCAGTCAGTACAACATAAACATAGGGAATGACAGTAAGACAGAACATCATAACCCAGACAGAGGATTTGATTTTAACACATGGGGAAGTAAAGAAAGGCCAGTACACTGTTGTACTGAATTTTACTCAGTTCACCTATAGCAATCACCAGAATATTCTGTTATAGTAGCTCAATAATTATCTTTTTTTCAGAAGAAAAAAATATCTTTCCAAAAATTGTCTTCAAAGTCCCCTAGATTTTAGGGGGCTCCAGAAAAGGTTTCCTCCTTTTGTTTCCTCTAAATATAAATGACTTTTCAAAGCATCATTATAAATTAGAAGATTATCTTTTAAGATAAACTGCTTTTACCTATTGAATGGCCTAGTAACCTGTGTCTACACCTTCAGAAACTGCACACCATTCAGGTAGATATCTTTTTTAAAAAAATACTAAAAAAATAGAATAAAAGGCTCACCCTCTATGCTGCAGTTTCACAGTCTAGGTGCTGTGCTTTTCTCTCTGTCTCATTGGATCTCCCAGCAAAAGAAAGGGAAATAGGATACAGAACACAGCAATAAAAGGAGATGTATTCACCTAGTCCACAATTCTTTGTAGATCTGAATCTCCCACTGACTTCAGATTAAGCTTTTGAGTGCAGAGAGAAAAATACTGGGAACCAGTAAATACTGAGCAGGGAAAAATAACCCTCATCTTTATATTAGCTCTGTTTGCTGGTCAATACAATGAAAATCACTTATGTCTGGTATGTCTAGTACCTTTTCCCATCTTGCACATTTTGAAGATTGTGAGGGTACAAACCTTCTGTGTATGATGGATTGTCATAATGCACCTCCATGAGAACAAACTGAGGGTCAGCTGCTGTGCCAATGGATAAGCCAACGTGAGGAGGGTAGGTGAAGCCCTGGAAATCAACACACACACAAGGTTAAGGTATTTTTAACATGGTTAAGAGTAAATTTCTTTTTCTAAATACATTAACTTTTTTTTTTTTGCAATGACAGAATAATATTAATGGCAACACTTACAAAGGTAACTTAAAACTTTCTAAACACGGCAGTGTTGTAATTTATTTACAATATACAATTGTACAATATACAATTAATCTGTGTAATTTTAGAAGCTAATATTTTAATAAGCAATTTGAGATACCTTCTGAAATGTGTAATTAGAGATTCCATCTTTCTGATGCTTGGTGGACATTAATCAATTAATCATCGTATATAACAATAAATAGTATTGCCTGCATTCTGTGTAAGGGTAAACTGCAGTGAAGTGAGTACTTCAGTAAACATAAATGTAACCCAGATGTGTCAGATTTCTTCTACAGACCTTTAACAACAGGTTCATTCTTGCAAAAGCCTCCATAGTGCTTATCAAATTATAACTTATTTATATGAATTTTTTATTTCACTTAGATTAAGACAGTTGAAAGTACAAATAGTAGGTCAGAGCATAGCTGATGGCGAAAATGCACAAAGCATACATCAGGGATAATGCTCATAGTAGATTAAACTTCTTTTGATGGGTCCATGTAGCATCTCTGGCTTCCTCACACTGCAGAACACAAAAGACATTTACAAACTGCAGGAGGGCAAACAGGCTCCAGAAACTGTCATCACCCCTGTCCCTCTCTGTGCCCACACTATCATTTGCATGGGCACATGGTGAATCAATAGGGTGAAGAAGGGGTGGGATTTTTTGGCAGTAATGTTGCCTTATGTTATCTGAAAGCATTAACTGCAGCCTAAATTAACATATGAAGCAAGCTGTAAACAAACCCTGGAGACAACGTGGCATCAAAGGCTGTATTTTCTGTAGATATGCCCCATTGCCATGAGCAAAGTCATCCTCCTGCTGGCTCTGCACTGGCAAAGGATCCCTCCTACACTGAAATGGATGTCTCTTTGGGCTGGGTAGAAAACTTCAGAATGATAGGCCTGAAAGAGGCAACACTGTAACCAGATCCTAGTGAGGAACAAAATTAATTAAATCTATGTCTAACTTCATTTGGAAAGCCTTGTCTCTGTGTTTTTTACACAGTCACCTGCAGAAACTGCTTTTCTTTCCATCATTCTCCACAGGTAGCAGATGATGGTCATTGCTAGAGGCAGTGCATTTCCATCTCAAATGGGACAAGATGACAGACTTCCAAACTTCCAAGACATCTTTCTTCCCCCAAGGCCACAAATCTCACTATACTATTTTCATTACCCCTAGCTTGTCACTCAGGAGAAACATTGTCGTTCATACTTAAAAGGCCAACAAGTAGTTGGGAACTTACTGGTGAAGCATTTAGGGATTGTCATTGTGTACCCTTAAAAACAGACAGATTAAGTAGTCACTAATACATCAGGAAAACACTTCATCATGACAAACACTCTCTTAAATTCCCATTAATGAACGATGCTAGGAAGCCATTCATCCTACCTCTCCTCCTATGGCCCAAGCAAAAATTACTGTCTCGCATGTGAGAAAAGAGTCTGGCATGTTGGGGTGGTAGCACTCATGCCCATAGTCCAGCACGCTGTCATTCAAATTGCTGCTGCACTGGTAGAGCAGGATATGGTGCACCAGATTCTCATGGCCTTTCTGGATCAATGGTTCAACCTGTTGATGTGAAAATGAAAAAGAAAAAGAAAGAAAATACATTTCATATGTGGCTATTTCATTGCAGGCATACAGACAGAACTAAAAATTATATTGTGCATTTATTTTAAAAGAGGAGACTTGATGTTAGTTTGTAGTTAGGCTGAGATATTACTTGGAGCTTTGCAACTCCAAGTATTGAAAACTTTATTTCTCAACTTTTGTGTCTTGACAAAACCTCTCTGTCATCTGTCTTGTCACTTGTCTTTCTCACTGCTCAATCTTGTTTAACCACATTCCAGCATGGATGTGATATAAAACAGTTGAAACTGTTCAGCT
The DNA here is from genome assembly GCA_024611195.1 of Ceyx melanurus. NCBI lineage: Eukaryota > Metazoa > Chordata > Aves > Coraciiformes > Alcedinidae > Ceyx > Ceyx melanurus. The sequence goes on along the minus strand of JANHGL010005700.1, from coordinate 30,612 downwards.
GAACGAGCTTGGCAACTAAACTACTCAGAACTTTTCAATCCCTGTTTCTGCCTCTTTTCTGCTAGAAACTAGAGTTGCCCATAGACTTTGTACATCTAGGGTGAGCCTGGGGGTATACCCCACGTTCCTCAGCAGCTCAAGATGGACTTTCAAATTTTTTTGACATCTACAATAAATTAGAATTCTTTTCCAGTCTTCTCAGTTGTAAAGACTTTATCAACACAAAGTCATTCCTGAGAGATTTGGTGCTCTGGCTTGTTTATGACAATGATGTGCTGGAGGGCTCTCAGGGGTGCCTGGGTGCCCCCAGTATAATTTGACCACCAACTTCAGGGTAGACTGAAATTATTTCATTCCCATATAAGAGTGTTCACTCTCTATTTGGATGGATGATGTTAAATCATCTCTGTCAGAGATAACATCCCTGAAGCAAACGTGAATACTTCTGAAAAAAATATTTTGCTTTTCAGAAAGTACTTATTCCACAAAATATCAGCATATAGAAAACTATTAAAATGAAAGTTTTTCCCTTAGCTTTTGCTTTCAAAGATTTCATGCTGTTCTATCATATCTACCTTCAAGCTGAATAAGATAAACATTAATGCTTTTACTAGAAAAGTAGATCTTTGTCAATTTAGGGTTCCATTCAGTATTGCCTTTTAATATTAGGACAGAGAAGGTATTTTAAAAAGGTATATGCATCCTAATTTTGCATTAATTTGTTGTGCAACTACATGAACCTCAGCTACCAGAGGATCAGAACAGGATAAAAAGAACAGTTTATTACATTATAAAAATATTGTCATCACAATATTGTTACCAGAAATTTATCTCCTTGCACTTTGTTCAAGCCACTAAGCCGATTACAAAAGAGGAAGGGCAGGAAGAAGCAACCAGAGCCTGTGCATATCAAGACCACCCTCGTTGATATGAATCTGCAAAATATCATTGAAGTTGGGCTATTGGGGATTCCTGCTGCTGCTGAGTACCTGGATGTCTGTCCAAGAAGTGCAGAAGTGCATAACCCAAAACCACCCACTTCACTGTCCTTAGAAGTCAATGGAAGAATGCCAATTTACATGCATGAACTGAAGTTTTGTTCTGATGGAAAGACTGAAATCACATATTATATCTATGTTGGTCAGGGAAATGGTTATGGTAATACTGTCACTGTATCTAACAAGAAAAAAAAAAAAAGAGTATTTTTTTTTCCAACATGTGAAAGTACTACCTGCTGCTACAAGATCCCAGCACCTGATGTGCTTACAATCACTACTTCAAAACCAACTTCCCTTCAAAACAATGGGACATCACCAAAATTAGAAACTCACATCCTGTCATCAGTTTTTAGTGTTGGTTACCTAAATAATTACAGAATTTCAAAAAGTAGTTTTATTCAACTTCATTTAGTGAAGAAAAAACTAACCAACAAAACCTAGATCAAACCCTTAAGCATCTTTCCAATGTTACTTGCAGGAGAACTTATATTCTCCAGATGCACAAATAAATAATTAAAAGTAGCAGCAAAGCTACACTTCTTACACATTTTTATTACAATTTCAATAAAGAACTGGCACCCTTCTCTCTCCCCTTTTAAACAAATAAATGAAAAAGGAACTCTTAAGAGTGGTCAGAAATTGACTAACAAAAATCTTAGGATAATATCATTAATCACATATTGTTAATTGCCTAGAATTATAAGGAAATATTTTTAATGGCCAGCTCCCTAAGGCTCACAGCATCATGAGTAGATGGAAGAGGATAAAGAGGAGCAGACCGCCTAGATATGTTTGGTTCTCTTTCTCTGATCTGATGCATAGATAACCATATTTACTTACTAGAATAGCTTCAGCAGAAACGAGATCTTATTCTGTACTGCAGTGATTAACTGAAGCAGGGTTTTAAACATGCCATCCTACATCCCAGGTAAGTGCTGCCCTATTTACCCAGTCATTTGTTCTTTTAACTTATAAAATAAGTTGGTTATTTATGCTTCCTCTAATTCTCTTACTTCCCACAAAGAGCATCTGTACAGCTTAATTTGCTCCAAGCTGACAAGAAATTCCACAACTTTTTTTTTTTCTTTTCTTCAAATAAATAAAATTCTTGTTTTCTGGCCAGCCTTATAAACAATGACAAACAATGACCAAGTTTCTCAAATATGGGGCCAAATTCAGCAAACCACTAATACATTTAAAAGTGCACAGAAGTAGTCCCACGTGTAAAATTATTTGCTCGAGCAGGTATCTACAATTAAATATCTAGATCAGGGTGGCCTGGTTTTCAGAGTACTTGCAGCCCCAAAGAATGATAACACAATTTGCAGGGCTCATCACCTACAAGGTGGCAGGTCTTTTTCAGTCATGATTCCTAACTATAAGGCATTCATTTTTAAAACATGGACTGTTTAATGCACACAATCAAAGTTTCTGAATTTATTTTTTTTTTCTAAGAATGAAGTTTTTGCTTCTTTGATACTTTATTCTTTACATCACACAACACAAAGCTAAGGCCTACATTTGCAAGTCACAAAAGGATGGACCAACCCTGAAAAGTTACCATGGCTCTCTTGTAAATTTGTCTCCAAAAATAGCATAACTTCTTAAATACTTAAGAAAATATAATAATTTATTGTAGTAAATGAAGGCAAAGGAGTGGAATACAGGGGAAAAAAGTGGGAAAAATAGGCATATTACTAATAATCAATAGATGCAGATTTATGTGAATTCATTTTATTTGGATTCTTATTTATGCATGGCCTTGTTTGCTCTGTTCTTTTAGTGTAAGGAGACTCTCAAATGACATTTTAATCCATAAATAAGTGATTTATATGAGATGCAGTGAAAATAGGAATCCACTTTTCATTTTCAGTAATTGTGAGGAAACCTGTGATTTTGAAATGTGGTTCCTTCCCCTTTCCTTGGTAATTCTTGATAGCCAAGGGAGTTAAGAAATGGGATTAAAAGAGACTGAAAGGGAATATGCATATAGCTGCCTATTTTCACCATTTTACCTCATTCTTTGAGGCTCATGTGCGGTGCTCTGACTGTTGTTGACATGCAAAAAAGCCCCAGATGTCAGGGTTCATCTCTTTGCCATGTAGAGAATAAGCCTGCAGAGATACTGCACCACCAGGGCACTTTGGTGACTTCTTCCCCTGCAGGCAAAGTGCAATTTCTGCTTGACATTTTCTAACTGCCAGAGGCTCGGAGAACAAAAGCCCTATATCCACCCTACATCAAAATGCCAAAAGTGTTAGGGATTGCAAAAAAAAAAAAAAGAAGAGCATGCAAAAAAACACAATCTCTTCTACTTTTTATGAAACCTGCAGAAAGAAGGTTCTGTTTTATTATTCATGATTATTTGCTTTCTGCATCCTCTTTACCTTTCTTGAAAGCTTGAGTAAGAGACCTTTCTAACCAAAGACAGTGACATATATGAACCTGTCTGACTCCCACTAACAGAAAAGATAATACATGTACTATAATCCCTCACCACATTAGATCAAGGTTTCCAAAGAAGGAGGAGGTATTTAAAATATGTCACATTCAAATGAAAAATAAAGTCACTGTCTTCTGCAACCAAAAGTATGGGTTACAGTTATGATGTTTGGTTATCATGACCTATGCTCATTGGGCAGGTTGAGAGGTTTTACAGAGCTCCTTTCATCATACTGAACCTCTTCACACTTCTGAAAATATAAACTTTCAAAGAATATAAAATAATACATTTTCACTGTATTATCAAGTTAAAACAGATAAGACATGTGCTTTCCAGCTGTTAATTTAACAGAAGCCCTATTCTAGTCAACAGGCTGACAACACACGATCAAAGAAAATGCTCACATCTGCTAGTGCAGCTTCAATATTTCTTCCTCTAGTCTTTATCTCCTGATATCCCTTTACCTACTACACGAACTGAATATACAACATATCATTGTTTCTTAAAAAAAAACCAAGCCCGACCTGTAACATAACAGATCTTGAGCTACTGATAAGTAGGGTCATGGTAATTACATACAATGTATTAAAAAGGATGAAAATGAAAACACCTCAAATGGTCCAGGAAGTTTGATTCCCTACAAAGGAAAAATATCTCCAGAAATGTGTAAGTCTTTCTTGGTTGTTTCTGTTTTTCTCCCCTTTATTTGCTTTGCTTTCTCTCATGGTTGCAGTTGTGGTTTATTCTTCATTCATTCATGTGCGAATGATGAAAGTAAACTGTATACATAGTCTCCTCATAGTGTCCCCACTAGAAAATATAGCTCACTGAATGTCTGAAAACAAAAAGTTGAATTGATTTTTATATACAAAAATTGCAACAGATTTTTGATCTTGTTGCAGTAATGCTTCAACATTGAAATGTCAATAAAAACTACGATTTATTTTTTTTTCTGTTTGAAAAAGTTGCTTCAATTTAATATGACATTTTAAAGACATTGTGGTATGGTATATTGCCATACATGACCCTGAATAAGTCCACACTGCCTTATGTGTGTAGCCACTGGTGACACAGAGGAAAAAACATTATTCTATATTCTCACAATTGAGAGTAAAATTTGATATGGGATTTCTGTCCTGGCACAGATGGCACAGCTGCATCTAAGTTTCTAGCCTGTGGTTCATATTTTATTTATATTATTTTGTCATATCTTTGATTAACTTAGTAAAAAAGAAAAAAAAGATTGATGTGAAACTGAGTATTCATTGAGTTTACTTGAGAGAATGTTTCTAGTAGAAGACAAAGTTATAGGGTGTTTGCTTTCTATATTCATCCACAGGAAAAACTATTGCCTTCTTACTCATTACTCTTGTCTTTGTACTTTTTTCACAAATATGTACCATGTACATATTTTGAAATATTTCTCTGACTTAGAAAAGTTCTTCAAATGTAGACAAGATGTCTTACCAGGAATTATCAAGACATTTTCTTTTTTTTTCCCTTTTCAAAAGTGTAGTTGTGGAATAAACAAATATGTATCCAAAACAACTCTTTTAAGGTTTTAGACTTTTCTTCAGAAAAGAAAATACTTAGAATACTTGGTTTAATAAAGTTGAGTGGTTTTCAGCCAAAAACAATATCCTTGTATATCATAATAACATGAGTGATTATTAATATAAAATTGTAAAAGAAAAACACTGCTCATTTTCTGCCTAAGATTTCTTCTGCACACAACCCAGAGGTATGCTGAACAAAAACTAAAGAGCTGGAAATAAGCCTCTGAGCTGGGGTAGATGTTTAAATCCATCACTCCAGGGCAGACCAGGATTTTAACCCTAACAACCTAGCAGCTATCACACTGTCAGTAGAAAAGCCTCCATAGGCCAGCATCGCTAATCCAGGGACACTAATCTGCTGTAGACTTTCAGCCCAGAGTTCAGGCATCCTGGGGTCAGGCAAAGAGCTCCCTCCCAGAGCCCCCACCCTGTCTGTCAGAAAGCATTAAATGAATGCCACAAAATATTTAGAACTGAAAGAGATACCTCCAGTACTCAGTCATGCTGTAGTCTAGAATGGACATGTTTCACATCTTCCAGCTGGAGGAAAGTACAACCTGTGTATTTAGTGATATACCTTGTTTATCAAATTTTAAAGAAGGAGAGATAGAAATGAGAAACAAAGCCCAGATAACAGCAACCATCCCTCCATAATGTGATTAGGGAATGTTTTCCTGGAGGATGGAAATTTTCCAGACCAAAAATAGAGGTTCCATAAAACTTTAGGCATTGAAATTTGCATGATTTGCCCTTAATGAGTGTAGAGGTGGGGTTTTTTTCCAAAGCAAAATTCAAATACAGGACATAATCCCAGGTTGAAATATCAGGGACAATTTGTTTATCTATTTTAATTAGGAAAGAGGAATCAAACAACAAGGTAACCAATGAAACAAAAAAAAAGGAATACTAGAGATGGGTTTAGGGCTTCTTGTTCTCTCTGCCATCAAGTAAATTTCTAAATTCTTATTTCTAATTACTTACATAAAATTTCAGACTTTAAAGACATGCAGTAATTTAGACTAAATCCAAAATAAGTTTAACTCAAAGAAGTATTCATAAAAAATTGTTTCTGACTGAGTTATGTCTGAAGATTTAAGATAAGGCATTTAGTAACAGTAAAAAACTATAACCCTGAGGATCAACCTGATAAAAAAGTTCAGGTCAAGAAAAAACTTGTTTCTTTCATTTAAGCTTTCTGACAATACACTCATTGCACTTCTAAGCAGCAGAAACACCAGCTGGTTGTGTTATTCAGTATGGCCATAGTCAAGCAGCATGAAGCCAACACACTCCAAAGAGAATTATTGGTGAATTATCATCCCAAGCAACTTAACTGATAGTAATGGAACCATCTCTGAAATGAGTGGATGGAGAAAAGAGACTGAAGAATATTAGTTGGCAGTTTATAATAATTTGCTTAGACACTGATTTTTTTCTCAGGTTACTGCATTCAGGGTTTGGAAGTTTTTTGGTATATTTTATTTAGATCCAGGATGTAAATTATTTTCATAACAGATAAAACTTCAGTTTTGTGCAAAGATAAAACATAAACCGTCTACCTTTCAATTGTCAATAGTTCAATTGTCATCTGTGTGGATTTTTATATGATGTATGCTATGTGTGAACACAATGGAATGGTACTATCTGACCATTGTCTATTTTTCCATAGTTATCAATGTTCTTTTCTTCTTCTTCTTTTCTTTCTTTTCTTTCTTTTCTTTCTTTTCTTTCTTTTCTTTCTTTTCTTTTTCCTTTCCTTTCCTTTCCTTCTCTTTTCTTTTTTCTTTTCTTTTCCATTCCACCCTGGGAGTCAATGGATCTTTGCTACAGACATAGCTGTAACTACTGTGCATTACAAGGGGAAGCAGAGGTGGAAAGGGTATCATAACATTCTCTGAAAGCTAACCCCAGTAGCTGATGCTGGGGTTGCAGAATGAGAGTTTAGTACTGAAAGAAACACTTCAAACACTTATATTGGAATTATTTTTTTTTTCTCCATTTAAATTACATTACATCAATTAAATGTGTCCCTATAGAAAATTTGCTTAAGATGCTACTACTGTGTGACTTGTCTGAATTAGAAAGTTGATCTTAAGAAGATAGCCAAGATGATAGCAGGACCAAGGCAGATCTGTTCTCTGACTCATCCTGACACTCTTTTCACACCGTGCAAGCTCCCTCAAAACAGATCTTATTACCTATGAACCTGATGTTCTAGCACCTCCATAGGGGATCCTTTATAACTGTTAATCTAAGGCCCAGTTTTTACTCTGGAACATTTTATTACCTGCTGTGATAAAAATGTTTATCTGTTGGTGTCACGGTTAGGGTCAGGGCAGCCATCAGACTGATAACAGATGCTCTCTTTTAACTCCCTTCCCTCCCCCACTGGGGAAGAGAAAGGAATAAGGGAGAGAGAATTAGTGATTAGAAAAGGAAACTAGAACAATTTATTGAAAATTAAAATAATAATAATGGAATATATACAAATATGTACAAAACCAATACTGAACCCAACCCCCTGATGCTAATTACATCATCGTCACTGGTGCTGTGGAGTTGGCACAGGGAGAGTCCCAGACTGGGCCCCGCAGCAGACAGGAGCTGTGTTCAGGAGCTGGATTCTGGCACCAGGTTCAGGAACACACCAATTAGGACCAAAGGAAGTATAGACAGAATCATCCTTGGTGCTCTGAGGGGGAGAACCCCTCAAGAGAGGAAGAACTCCCACAACCAGAGATGAGAGCCTAGCTCACTAGCTAGCTTGCTTAGCCTGCCAGCTTAGCTTACTTGCATAGAATCATAGATATTATCATAGATATTAGGGGTTGGAAGGGACCTAGAAGATCATCTAGTCCAACCCCCCTGCCTGAGCAGGATCACCTAGACCAAGTCGCCCAGGAACAGATCCAGGCTTAGATAGCTGGTGTCACAACCCTCTGGATTCCAGAGCTTTCTATACTGGACATGATGTCTATGAGCTGAAATACCTCGTTGGTCAGTTTGGGGTCACCTGTCCTGTCCCCTCCTCCCTGCAGGTGCGGTCTTTCACCTTCTGCACCCGCCATGAGATACACAAGTTCTAGCAGTGGCCTTGGTATCCTTGGTAGTAACTCTAAACATAAGGTGTCGGCACTGCTAGAAGCAGACACTGTCTGCAAAGTATGCTGCTAACTTCAGAAAGCACAATCAGTTAGAAAACCTGAACTGAAAAAGTAAAATCACTGAACAGAATTTATTCAGTTCTCACTTAAACCAGACAATTACTAGACACAATTATCTTTTCAATGTACTACCTAATTACAGGCTTTCTCTAAAACCATACACAAAGCTAAGAATGAGGAAGAAGAAACAAAGACATGGTACAAGACAACTGGGGTTAATCACTGACAATCTTGTCCTGAAGATCATCCCACAAATACCTCAGAATTGGGAGGTGAAACTCAGACAACTTCACAAAAATTGTATCCTCCCCTTCTCCATGCTCACCATAGGTCATATTTTAAATTAAGGCTCCTGTCAACTAACACTTGTATGTAACCAGAAATTACATAACTTCTGGCTTTCGTTAAACCAGAAAAATCTCATAAAACACATATTTAGGAACCATATACTGGCATAGTCAATATAGTGCCATAATGGATGGATTTATTTGACGGTTAGACTCAATGATCTCTAGAGGCCCCTTTCAATCCCTAACAGTCTATGATTTAATTTCTTTTTAACTTAAAAAAGAAAAAAATCAAAGAAACTGGTTTAAATTAACTAGATGTTCAAGTTTGCTGATGAAATAAATGAATTAGATTAGTTTTGCATAGCAAGTATGGAATAAAAGAAGATGACTGAAAAATAAAAGTATGTTCCACTAAGAAATACAAAGCTTGGTTTGACAGTAAAATCTGTGGCCATATGTAGTTTCATCTCTGATCACAGAATGAAATAATGTATGAAATAATTTTACATATGAAATAATTTAGTACAATATGAGAGAAGACAGTATTGCTGTTATTTTCTGAGGCAGTTGCTTGGGAAAATTTTAACTTCCAGCCAGATCAGTTATATGATTCCTTAACACTGCAAAGCCTAATGGGCCAATTCAGGCTTGCACTGAAGAGATGAAGAGACAGCCCTCCAGATCAAAGGGCAGATAGCTTACAAGCTCTGCAGCGTAACATGACCATTTGGTTGCCAATCTAATTTGACTGAGGCCAAAATTGCTTTGCAAGGGAATGTACAGGAAAATACAGAACATTTGTTTATGTCGGGCTACATAATTTAATTTGCTAGAGTTATCACATTTAGCAAAATGTAAAAGTTCAAGTCAGAGAACAACAAGCAGTTACTGTCTGGTATCACTCAAGTTAAAAATCAGTGCCCTCATTTAGGTACTGAAGGCTACAAGCTGCCCTTCTGGCTTTTAATCAATCAATCTCTTAAACTGGAGTCCCTTTGTATTTTCACACTGGGGTCTTTGGTATTGCTAAAGCATTCCACTGTTGAAAGGCAGTTACCCTTGGCAACGAGGTTTTTTTTGAATTTTTACTTCCTTATCGGAGATTGCCCTGAAACTGAACATGAAGATTAACTGGCAGCTGCTGGTGTGCTCTAATACAGGTCTTTCTTTAATTGAAAAGAGGCTCCCTTTTCTAAGGAGATACACAATGGAAAACTTCAGTGCTTATATAGAAATATGCCCAAAGTAACATTTCTCAGCTAATGCTAAATAATTTTTTCTGATTATATGCTTTGCCTACTTTCACTAGTCACATTCTAGGTTCAGTGCCAAAAAATTACTCAGAGTTGTAGTTGAGAAAAAAACCCACATTTTTCCTGAAGGCAAATTAAAACAAAACAAAACAAAAAAGCAAAACCAAGCAAGAAAAAAACCCCAAACTTTTTGTTTTCCATTTTTGCTCTTATCACAACCTCTTCTCTCCTCTGACATTTTTGATGGTACGTACATCTGATTTAGCCATCTGAGAGCTACATAACTAATACTGGTTGGTCATCTGGGTTCTCTCATCTGTCAGTTAAGAGAAAGATCAAATCATACAGGGGATGTTTCAGCTCATGTATTTCAAACACCTCTATAGGATGATGCAAACAACTATTTTTGCCACTATAAGGTCATTTAGTCAGCTGGCTCAGACCTGTGGATAAGTCAAATGAAATGAGAGGAAGCCCACTATAGTAGCTGGAAATTTACTGTCTTTAATGTGTTGTCGGAATTTAATTTAGTATTCATGAGAGGTACTTAAGAGATACTGAATTTTGACTATGTAACCTAGTCTTCAGCATTAGGCTTCTTCCCCACCTCAACAGTGCTAAACCTCCTCACACTGTTCTCATGAGCATGTTCAAATAACATGTATGAAGGAAGTGCTTATACAGGAATCTAAATGTTTAAGAGATCACAAAATACAACCTATTATCCTCCTTTCCAGCACCAAATGCCCTCTAAAACTGGGCATCCCATGGAAAAAAAAAAAAAATAGAAAAAGTTCTCTTACAGAATCTGAAGTATTTTACACCCTTGAGCACAACCACATCACAGAGCCTTTCTGACAGTTATTCACTGAGTATAGTAGTTTAAAAAAAAAACAAAAACAACCAAACCAGAAAGCTTTGAACTATAGGAAAATGAGTAATTCTTAGAGAACAAACAAACAAACAAACAACATGTAGATAGAAGTAAATGACCCTACTAGACAATTGTATTATTTTACATAAACTTTTTTTCCTACTCTTAATAGTGAAATTCAATGTCTGACATTTTTTTTTCCTACGGGATTATGGCTATTGAAGCCCAAGGAACTACTTTCCCCAAGGAAAACAGTTTATTTCAAAGAAATTAAGAAAATATAGAGGGAAAATTTACAGCATGTTGAAACTAGCACAAACCTGCTATACAATGAGGCTGAAAATCTTTATGCAAATTGATGATGGCATGTCTGGCATGTAGAATTCCTTCATCAGTATATATTGTATATTTTCAGAAGTTTACACACACCACATTAAACAATTTGTCAGGTGTAGTGAGAGACCACAGGTACAGAAAATTCACATAAAATCTAGATGCAAGGAAATACTATAGCTTCAGGTTTTTTAATCACAGGAGAAAAAAAAAACGACAGTGGAACACATGGGAGACCTCTGGTAATATGAAGCCAAAGTAATGAATCTTTAGCAGATGCAGTTATATTAATAAGCAATATAAGTAAATTGAGTCAATATAGGACATGGTATATTGAAACCTAAGCTAAAGATAGCAATTATAAAAAGCTATATCTGTAGAGACAGAAATAGAAAAAGCAGTAAAAACGAGCTTTGAACATAAAGCAAAAGTTGTATTTACTGAAATACTTCAAAGCATTTCTCATGGATGTGAAAAAAAACATTTTCATGCTGCTGGTAAACATCTGCATGGTTCCAGCGCATGGTAAGCAAAAAAGAAATTCAGCAAATAGACACAAAAAAAAAAGCAAAAAGATACATAATCTACAAATAGTCTTAAAACCTGTAAATAGAGACATGTCAGCACACACATATCCACACACATTGAAAATCAGATGCCTCGAATGTACAAGAATTTAAGGATTTTCCAGTGTGTTCTACCAAATAACCTTTTTTGGGGGGGGGGGGGGGGTTAAACATAAAGGACAATAAGAAAAAGGTTTTTAAAAAAGACAATTTACAAGAGGAAGGGCACTGCAGACTCCCACGTTCAGTGTGTGCTCTCCTGGGTAAGCACCTCCAGCTCTGCAAGCCCTGGCTCCCAGCCCTGACATGGCAGGGAATCTGCCTGCTAGGGCTCTACACTCCCTGGGACCTGCCCTCAGCGGGGCTGCAGTGGGGAGACAGAAACCTTTCCATGCAGAGTTGTGTTCAGGGACACATCTGTGTGCCTGCCTCTACCAGAGTCCCTCCCTCTAAGAGGTCCTGCTGAAGAAGAGGTGTTTTCCCAGGGGCAGAAGGTGCAACCAGAGGACTTTCTTTTGGGATACGATTAAGAGGCACATTCAGGACCAGTCAGAATACCAATATTTATAGAGAATTGCAAAAGTCGTAGGAAAAATTAACCTTAAACCCATCTCTGGAACGTATGAACTGCTTAGTGGAATGTTTTTGTTCTATGAAAGCTACTTCTGAGAAAGCTCCAGGCTAACTTCTAAATGTAAGGGAATTGAAGATGCCTAGAGTAATAAGCCTGAGGCAAGTACCACAGCCTGAATCTCAAAGAAGAAAAACAGCCCAATGCACACGTGGCTGCAGGAGGAATCTGCAGCCAGAAGGCGATGAGTGCTTTCCCACAGAAGTAGCAACCAGGGTCCATCACTCCAGGACCTCTGAAGACCCATCATGCAAAGAGCTGATTTCATGAAAGATGGTTGCCTGCTATTACCTCCAAGCAATCATTTTAATTTGTTCTGCATATTGTTCCATTTAGAATTGACCTATTATCATAGAAGCATAGAATCATAGAATGTTAGGGGTTGGAAAGGACCTAGAAAGATCATCTAGTCCAAATCCCCTGGAAGAGCAGGATAATCTAGACTAAGTCATACAAGAATACATCCAGGCAGGTTTTGAATGTCTCCAGAGAAGGAGACTCCACAACCTCACTGGGCAGCCCATTCTGTCATCCTGACTGTGAAAAAGTTTTTCCTTGTGTTTACCCTAAACCTCTTGTGCTCCAACATATTCCCATTGCCTCCTGTCCTAACAGTGGGTGACATTGAGAAGAGTCTGGCTCCATCCTCTTTACACTCACCCTTAACATATTTGTGGACATTAATGAGGTCCCTCCTTAGTGTCCTCTTCTCTAGGCTAAAGAGCCCCAGCTCTCTCAGCCTCTCCTCAAAGGGAGATGCTCCACTCCCTTAATCATCTTGGTGGCCCTGTGCTGGACTGTCTCCAGTAGCTTTCTGTCCTTCATTATTACCCTGATATATTATCATCCCTGACATACCCTGATATCCAATTACCATGATAATTGGTTCTCCTAACAGAAAAAAAAAATATGGGATGGAATAATTGTAGAAGTTTAACAAGTTTCCAAGCACCCACCACTCAGAGGCAGGTAGGCAGCTTGAAGCTGAGAAGTGATGTACCTTATCAGAAACACAGTACCAGTTCAGTGCCTTGTATTGCCTCTAATCTGGGTAATTCTCATTAATATTATGCCCAGTTACTGAGAAATCATATTATTTTGGTTTATAATGTTATTATGAGTTATTTCTCCATGAGTCCCCAAAGGCACTAGAGAAGATCTTGTAACAGAAGACATTGCAGGGACATGTAAGATGCAATCTCTTCACTAGGGAAGAAGTTGCAAGAGATCTGAAACAAAGGAAGATTAAACAGAGATGTCCTAACCCTGGCTGGGTGCCTCGTTATCTTAGTGAAGTTCTGTTCTTCATTGGTAAATGCAGCTTAAGGAGAAATTACTTATCCATGTCCTCATTCTACCTATGAGATGAATACAAGATTACAATCTTATCTCTTGCACATGTCACAGTGCAGCTTGATCAAGAAAATTCAATGAAAATATGCTGTTTCTCTTCACCTCAGGTTATTGGAAAGTGGCATCAATGTTATGTAAAGAGAAAGAAAAAATCATAAGGTCTTACATAATTTACCTTTGACTGTTTTTGAGGTCTCGTGTGCCAATTATTTATCTTGTGCTAACTGAAGAACCCAGGCCTTGAAACATCTATCCAAACAAGTCCTTTGATTCTCATCAAATCAAGTGCTTGCTCATTCAATCAGATGAAGGACTACACCTAAGCTACTCAGAAAGCAAAGGTGGCATATTGGGCCATCTGCAAATAAAGGTTTCTCATTGCCCAGAGAGTCATTCAATTTTGGGAACTTTTATTTTTTTCATAAGAAGAAAAAGCACAAAAGAGGAAGAGGATGTGTTCTGGACATACTCACTATCCAGCATCAGAAATGTTTTATTTGTACAACTACTGCTCTGGTCCCATGGACCAACAGTTCATTTCCACCTGGTGGACTTCTGTAATGCTCCTGATGCACACCTTCCTCTTGACTTTTACCCAGATGGATTAAGTTCACAAGCTCCACAACTGCTCTACACTGAATTAAGCAAAAATAACTTAAAGATTCACTTCAGAAGCATGCTTCTCATCCAAACTAAAACACTACCGTAGATGCATCCGAAGGCCAAGTGTTAATCGCTTATCCAGCGATTATATTTAAGAAATATATTTGTAAATACCTTTAATATGCTCTGCCTGGCAGCATATAGTTACTTGTTTTTAATATGATGGATGGTCAATAGAAGTAACAAACCTTTTAAATTCAGAATCTGGTATTTACTAGCAGAGATGATTAAAAGTTTTGGCCTCTACTTTTAGTGATAGGTCCACATTTTATTTTTTTTATGTTTCCTTCATTAAAATATTGTGTTTTCCTAACAAAACTGGTATTTTAAAAAATACATTATTGTAAGATGCTCAGAGCAATTTTCAAGAAGAAAGGAATGACAGAGAAAAGCTGAACAGTATAAAAAAAGTTCTTATTGTGACTGTTGCACCACTTGAGACTCCTGATTGCCATTAGATGTACGTGTATGCACAGCTAAGCACACATTGTCACACTGTTGATGGCACACATTGTCCAACAAGAGCTGAACTGCATTTCAGCACTTCACAAAGTGATACAGGAGGAATGAAATGGCCAGTCAGCTCACATGTACAGTGCTTAAATAGACTGAATTACACCAGAGAAGAATTTATATCATTTTCTAAACTTTTTTTTTCTTGTAAAAATGAGATGTGTAAATTTGTATTAAAATGGTGCTACAGGAAGAATCCAGAATCAACATCTACAGAAGTATTTAACACAAACAGTTTGATCAGGCCAAATAATTAATCTGTCCTTCCCTTTGTGAAATTCAACCTTTGTTTGCATAGCTAATGTCCTTCTGAGTAGCCATAAGCCCCATCCTTTGTGTATCAGTAGGCTTTGGGAACTGTTTAATCAGTTTGCAAGAGTGCATAAATACAATTCCACAGCAGCTCTCTCTGTGTCATCTAAAAAAGTTACATATATAAAAACTGAAAAAAAAAATAATTATGCTCCTGAAAAGAAATGACAAGGAAGAATCCCTACCTAATTCTTCTCTCTGCAATCATTTTCTCTCTCTAAACATTTTTTTTTCAGTGACAAGATTATTTGCTTTTCTGAAGGTGGGAAAAAAAAAAAAGTTTTACTCTAATTTTTAA
>JANHGL010005700.1:0-15265 GCA_024611195.1 Ceyx melanurus | reverse complement strand
CCACTACCTAAATAGTCTTTATGCAATCATTTTCTCTCTCTAAACATTTTTTGTCAGTGAAAAGATTATTTGCTTTTCCGAAGGTGGGAAAAAAAAAAAAGTCTTACTCTAATTTTTAATTTTATAAAAAACCAACTAAAATGCTGATTTCAAAATATTATTTCAAAAATTATAATATTCTTCATATATCACCATAAAAATAATGAAAAATTAGTGCATTTCTAAGCTAAAATAATGTTTGAGCTTCAACCAGCCATATTTAAAAAAATATATATTTACTAACCATAAGTGCAGCCAGGAAGAACATTTAAGAAATAAATTTTGAAAATATAAATAATAAATAGTTCCTGAGAAATTTTTAGCAAAACAGCATGTATCTACAACTTCTATCACACTTAGCATGGAAAGAGTGATTCTGATACTACCATTTTGAAGCTTGAAAAGCACTTGTAAGCATAAAGCTAGGAATCCTGACATATATATTGTATTACAAGAAAATTCTGCTTTTCATACAGGTATGTTGAAACACCTGCCACAAATTTCAAAAGTGATTAAAGATCAAGTATCTGAAGGTAGAAGTTTGTACCTTTAAATTCTTCATTTTTATAAAGTTCATAAACCCACAGAATTTCAGAAAAACGATAGGTTTTTCTCAGATACACAATGGAGATTATATGTTAAATTCTTTAAGTTAATTTAGAATTTCAGTCTTACTGAATGCATTGAAGAAATATGACTGATAATTTTTTAAAATTGAAGAGAATTGTATACTTAGAAGTATTCATGGGTTTCAAAGAAAGATAACAATGAGGGACAGAGGTATATCACTGTGCTATCTTAAGCAGTTTAGATCAATAATAATAACTCATTCTTTAGGAGTTGTTCACTGCTTTGCTCCTGGAGCAATGGAATGTGAGAACAATCTTGCCCCCAGCACACTCAAGCTTGCAGTCCCAAATTGAAAAAAAAGTTAGAAAATGTGTTTACAGGAAAACATGTTTATGCATGTGGGGTTCAAAATCACCTGGGATCTTGCTGAACCTTGTGTGGATGTTTACACATTTCATAATTTTTAAATAAAAATCCATCTTTTCTTTCATAACATTTGGCTTTTTACATAGCTGAAGATAATAGAATCTGTTCTCACATGTTGTAACAGTGTAACTCCACTGTGGTTATATCAGGAGAGGTGACTGGAATAAGATAAGAAAATGGCCCTTTATTTGAACAAACTTCATTTAATTATTTTTTAATCTAAAATTTCTCTCTGTTAAAGTAAATCAGTTAAAAGTCTATGTAAAAGTAGAAACTTGATGGCACATACTTCTAGACAGTTTTTTCCAGAAATGTTTACAGATGGAAATAATCATTAACTTCATCTTCTTAGGGGAGAGAGGATGTAGGAGCTCTGTCACTGCATATGCCAGTTGCTAGGGCACATCAGATCAGGTCCTTGAGCCATGTTTGTGAACACAGAGACGTCTTTTTTTTCACTCCACTAAGTAGTGAAAAAGTTTTGGAAGTGCGAGAATTGATTTGAAGCATGATCTGAGCTAAAAAATTTGCTTAATCACTAACCTTTGTCACATGATGCTTTTCATGTTGTACAGGAATCTTAAACATTTGACACCAATATGTTGTATCCTTGTCTGGTACAGGCACCTGTCTTAATAAAAAGGGTAAGAACACAGTATTATAAAAGTTACATTTCCCTGCTGTATGAGCCCAAAGCTTTGGCTACCACCTTATCCCCATTTCCACATAAACCCAAAACCTGGAGTAACTTACGTCTTTGTTTGTCAAGTCAAAATATTGCAAAGAGGCAGATGAGATGACTTCTTTCTCAGGATTCAGTAAACGTAGACTCTTTGTACCACGATTAGACCCATGATAATTTTGACCTGCTTCTCCCATGTCTTTGTGATGGAAGGCCCATATTACCCGCACTGTGCTCTCCTGAAAAAAAACCAACAAAACAATAAAACATAAACCACCAAACAAACCAAAAAGTTCATGAGGAATAGGAATAATATCTTCCATACTTAGTTCATGTAATCCCTATAATAAGAATGATGTAAGTGTTGCTGTATTTAAACAATCACAATGTATACCAGAGGAGCAGTCATCTACTGATACAGTTTTGCCTTTAATAACTTTTATCCTCATAGAGTTCTTTGGAGATATGCAGAAGTTTAACCTTTCTCTGATAGGTCCTTTCATTAGTGTTGTGAATTTAAATTATATCTGTAAATAGCTGAATAGACTCAAAGAGATGATCAACTAAATTAATGAAAAAGCATACTCTAGAAACATCACTTATTTGACCTGCAATCAGAAAGGGTTTTCTTCCAGCTCTATAAAGATGTGGATACCTTCTGTGAACTTCTGTTGTTACATATTAGGGCGGATAGACATTTATTTTAGAACAAATTGACATCCTAAAAGTCAATCTACAGGAACAGCACTGGTCAATTCTCTGTAAACCATTCTCAGATTGCAATAATCACCCTTGAGACAAAATATTCTAATAAATCCTGAAGTGTCCCAGAATGTTAAACCATACTGAGAATTTGGAGCAGGTGCAAAAACCATAGATCCATTGACTGCCTGGAAATCTGGTGGTTTATACAGCTGTGGTTTGCTTCCTGCATCGTTCAGCACCTCCTGCTGTTATTATTGTGTATATTGTAAAAAAATACATAATGAAATTAGTGTTGAACTACTATTGCACTGCTTCCAAAATGTGCAGTAAAAAAGCCAAAGCACATAAACCCTATACGAAGCCTTGCAAATCTCTCTAACCTACCTGTAGTTTCCAATATAGAAGTAATCAATTTCATATAATTTTAAATTATTCTTAGGAAACAGTACAGCAGTGCTTATGGCAACAGAAGAATTTACCATTAAAAGTATTTTACCATGGAAAGAGTTTTATCTTAAAACTCATCAACTTCTTAATCCTGAATAAAGAAATAAAATAAATATATAAATATATCTGCTTCAAGATTTTAAAATAATGTATATTTAAGATCAGTTACAAGTTAGTGTAAAATGTAGAAAGTGTTTCTCAAGTTGGCATCTCTTTAATGATTGTAAGTATGGGAGATGGCACATGATGTCACGGAGGTACCAGTTTCAGTCCTATGTTCACTTGATGTTTAGAAATCAGAGAACATAATGCATTAAAGCAGAAGGATGAAGAAAGCTGAAATTAAAATATCAGAGCTTAATAAAGCTACCACAAGTATTTTACCTGGCTAATTTGAATTTACCAAACAGATGTGTTAGAAAGTTAATTTCTCTAATTCTGTCCTTTGCTAAATGAGATTTTAATAAACAGCTTCATAACCATGTATACGTTCAGCCTATATTAATTACTTCATCTGTCTACATATAGGCAGAGGCTCTTACCGTTATGCTCTTGTCATTTGTGTCACAAGTGTGCAGTTCTCTGCTAAAAGCCAATATGGTATGCGTGCTGTTTTCCATAGCATACTCAAGATGGTAATCCTGTTGAGGGTCCTTTTTTAATATTCTGTTTTCATCTGTAAAATAATCCTGTTGAAAATAAAAGGTGGTTCATTATTAAAATGTAATATTAAATAAAAAATGAAAGTTTATGTCCAGTACTGAAGCCCCTTAAAACACATGTATCAGTATGAAATGATAAATGTGAGGTTTCAGTGAACTTTTTTCTATTCAAAATCTTCACGAAAGCAAGTCTCCTTGCTAAGCAGCTTAAAGAATGTATTGAGCAACTTTAACACCATGGTGCCTCTAAATAACTGCAGAAATAAAAGTTATACCCCACAACCAAGAAGCCTAATTTATCATAACTGGGATGTCATGAAGTTTGAGAGGAATTACGGAGAGAATGCATTGCACTTAATATTCACATCAACAATATTGTCATTCCCTCTTTTCCCAACTTTTTGTTTTTAATTCCCCACAAAAAGCAAAGCTCTTCAATGAACATCAAATAGAACCAGAAACCCTACGGCTTAGCTAGCACAAAAAGTGCTCAGCTCATACAAAAGGTGCTGGCTTTGGGTTAGGTTGGGGTTTTGGGGAGGGGGGTGCGGGGAGAGGTTTGTAAGAAAGACATTTCCCATCTGGGGTTCAGCAGAGGCACAGTACAATGGGAGAGCGGTTTCAGCAATGCCGAGTCATTAACCTCCTCACCCCAGATTCCTGCGGCCCCGTGCAGCTGGGACCTGGCCCTCCCTCTCCTCCCACCCCAGCCACCTGGAAAGGCCTGGTCACCACCTCAAATACATCTGCCCTGGTCACCCTCCTTTGAGTCTTAGGCTGCTTCTGCCCAGTTTGGGATGGGGAGCAGGAGTTTTCACTAGCAGATGTATTTCTCACACCAAGCAGGCTATGGGCAGACATTGTTAACTGTCCGGTGGCCTTCACAAAGTAACACAGCGCTGGCTGTTCCTGGAAGGCATTTACTCCTATAGTTATTTGGTCCTCCATTCACTTACACTTTACTAGCTTTCCCCTTTTGTTAAAGTGGAGATAGCCAAGCTGAATAATTGTAAAATGTCACATCCAAAAATTCTGATACTGGAAAATACCTTATTAAATCATTAAAGGATTATTTAGGAACTCTAATATTAAGCTTAACTCACCCTAGAAATCTGTGTGTGTGTGCAAGAGGCCGTGTGTACACCACTCGGGGCTCACAAGCTGGTCTGCCTTTTACAGATGTACAAAAAACCTGCCCAAACATTTCATTAAGGTATATTAAATTGTATGAAAATTTGTATAGAGTTATCTCAGTCATGAGGCAGTTTCAAGGAAGAATTTTTTTATCAGTATGAAAATATTCAGACTTAATTCTGTCTTGCCAAAACTACTGAAACAGTTTTCTTTTTTTGTCAGTTCTGGAACAAATCTAATTTTCATAAATACTCAAAAGATTCCTTCTGTTGGCACTTCACACAGTGACAATTGAATGAGTACATATGTGAAAGAATACATACATTGAAAAATAATCACCAATAAAACCAAAAGGGGGGGTCTGGGACCTGCTGTTCTATGCTGAAAGAAAGGGGACTGGTACGTTACATTTGTTTAGGGAAATATTTTGGATTTTCTTTTCCAGAGGAAAATAATAGGCCTATTCTGGGATGGTAGATTAAGGTGGTTACTTTAGGGGATAAAAACACTGCACTTTACACTTGCATCAGAGCTTGGAAAGAAGTGTATGTTTATGTGCAGTACCATCCCTGCTCTGAAAACTCTCCTCTATGGACTCTTGGCTGACATCTTAAAAATAGTAAGCACTTGCCTGGACAAGAAATGTAACCTTGTGAACATCAGCTTTTATTAGAGTGTTATATCTTTGCTGAAATTATACATTAAATTGGAGGAAGGTACCCTTCTTTTAGAATAAGCACCCACACATTGAATTATTGAGGAATATACATTCAAGAATAGCTTTTCCTCATGTGAATATGTTGAAAGTCTTTGCCTGAAAACACTTTGAAGGAAAGCTTAGAAATGGGAAGCCAAATTAGGTGTGCACACTCAATATTTCTGGTAAACTTCCCCATTTCTTAAAACATTTGTTTCTAAAGAGCACAGCTGTAAACAAGAAGAAGGAAAAAAAGCTCTTGTGATATAGCCCTGACTTTTATGAGCCTGAAGGGAGAATGCAAAATTAACTCAAAGAAGCTGTGTAATTAAGATATTATCTCAGATATGCCTTGATAACATGATTGTCAGTATAATTATTTCACTCTCCTGGATGACAGTCAAAGAGAGGTCACAGCTCCAGCTCACTGCAAAGATCTCATTTTGTCACTGCTGTCAAATGCTTTAGGGAAAGTCCCAGGAGAGGACCATTTTGCTCCACATAGTAGAAGATCTGTGCTGGGAAAGCTGCATTGGGCACTTAGAGTGCTGCCTGCCCAGGCGCTCGCTGCCTGCCCCCGCTGTGAACACTGAACAGCACCTCGCTCTGTGACTCACCTTAAATTATTTTGCGGGTAGATGTTAATCTGACCGACTAACAATAATCTTTCCCATGTGAAAATTTCTGTGAGGCAATGAATTCCTTGCCTCTACTTACTCTCCCTGCCTCATACTCACCACCTTGGAACAGCCCTTGACTATCAGTGTGCTGAGAATGCCTTGGGAGCAAATTAATGTAACGCCTAGGGAGAGAGACAGCCTTTGAATATCAGTGTGCTGAGAACGCCCTGGGAGCAAATTAATGTAATGTCTAGGGAGAGAGACATGTCCACATTCCCCAAATCCTACTGCTGAATGCAGTGGGACTGCCCTAGGGGAATCAAGTGTGATTATGCTTGCCAGGAGCTATTTAGGAGTTAGTCAACTGCCTATATTACTGTTTTTATTTCCTTTGTTGAGCCAGGTGTTCACCACAAAAATAAAATCAAATAATGTAACAAAAAATTCTGAACAGCTCAGAATTTGATTGCTCAACCTCTCACATTAAAATGGTTTGTTTACCAGTTTTAAAACATAACAAGGCCACATTGCCAAGGAAACATACTTATCTCTTTCTGTTCATGGAGAATATTTTAAGTCAAACTATGCAGACTTTGCTCAATTTTCTCATTAGAGCTTAAAAGCCTTTAAGACACACATTGTGTACAAAGCAAAATGAACAAAAGGAGGTTATAAAAAATGAAGACTCACAGACAACTTGTGATGTCACATCATTTTCAGAAGCATTTTGAAAAAGTAAGAAAAAGTTAGTTGTAGATACAGCCTTGTAGATACATATCTGTGTCTTTATACATCTCCTATGCTTCCTTTCAGACTAGAAAATTAGAGTAAATGAAAGTCCTCCTAGGGTATAAATGCAATCAAACCCAACAGATTTGGACAGCCTACACCTCATTTAAGTCCTTGTGTCTAGTCAAAGCTGGATACCTCTGAAGTCCTTTGAAAAGTGATAGAAACAGAGGATGGATGCACCAGACATGAGGGAGGGAATGTTAGACATTTGGGCTTCAGCTGAACTGGATATATCTAAATATGGTTCAAAAATCTCTCAGGGCCACAGTATTGAAACATAGAACTCATCTAAATTCACAAGTTTTACTCTTAATTATGCAGAGGAAAGAGTGTGGCACTCTCATCAACAGAATTACACTGCTTGGATTTCTATCACAGACGGTCTGAAAGGTGCCTTCTGTTGGAAAAGTTTATTCTTCCTACCAGGTAGGAAAAGGCGCTAATGTGGCAACTTCTTTTACACAGATTTGGTTTTGCCACTGCATATAGTTAGCTAGAAAACCTTTGTCATTTGTAGGATAGATTATAATGATACAAGTCCCCCTGAATTTAATTGAGTTCCAGGAGAGATCTACAGTAACTATCAAATTCTTAAAACTGAATTTCTGAAACACAGCATAAACCTAACAATATGGATTTACATGCTAATTTGGCCCTTGCATCTAGATACTTCAATTTCTTATGCATACAGTATAAGTATATATTGTATGTTAAATCAATATAAAGTTTTTAAGTTTCACATCAACTTTACAGAAATGTAAGCATTACAGAAAGAGAAGATAAGCATGAAATAACTATATTTTTCAGGTATGAATATCTCATTTCAGCTATTTAAATAATAAGTAAAGTTTCAGAATTGTTATTGATCATGCTATACAATAAAAAAATGCATTTTTAATTTCAGAATTTATACTGCTTATTTATACTGCTCACATATGAAACATTTGAAGCTTCTGTACTTGATTTAGTAATATTTCATAAGATTGAATTTTAAACTCTGGACTAAGTTATGCAATCAGTCAAATAATTATGTATCTCCTTCCTCACATTACCTAGAAGCTGAAACAACATATGGAAAATGATAAATCTTCCTGACAGTACAAGTTATTTTATATTCTTTTCCAGATGTGAAGCTGGTCATATTACACTATTTTTCAAATCCTATTAACCTCTTTCTTTAAAAAAATAAATAAATAAATAAACAAATGTTTTGCAGCATATATGGTTTCTGATTGCTGCTCTACAAAGAGTCAGGGATAATAATTTAAGTATGTGAAAAAAAGAGGTTGGTGTATCCTTTGAGAATGTAAGCACAGCTGCAGAGGGAAGTCTTATCCCACAAGCACCACCAGCTGTCATCGCAGGGTTGGACAGGTGTTTATGGGACTCCCTCCCCAGATCATTACAATGTACAAGATTGTTTTATTGAAGATATATATTTCCCATTATGTTATATACAGCACCTTCCAACCGTGAGAAGCATTAAATAGCTCTCAAACTCTGGCCCCATCCAGCAATCACCTTGAGGTGTCCTCTTGCAAGCAGCTCTGCTGCCTGGAATTATATATTCTGACCTTCTCTAACTGGGCATCGCAGTGATCTAGCACTAACAAGCTAGTAGATGGACAAGGGGAAATGGTGGGAAGAAGGGGAAATGGTGGGAAAACAAGCTGTGTTACAACTAGTCCTCACCTATGGTCTGTAGACAAACTGAAACTCCTGACATTTACAACCAGGGGCAAAGACAAGTTTGGCAAAGAAATCAGGAAGCCATAACCAAGATTAAAATAGACAGAGGAAAGGATCTATCATACTATAAATAGGATGGATAAATTGCTACAGTATGCAAAAGAAACAACCAAAACATTTGTTTGAAACAAGCACCAAGCTATGCCTTTCCAAAAAATAACTGTGGTAAACACTTTTTTTTTATTTTTTACTGTGGTATTCTGCTCAATTGGAATCTTGCTGATCATGGTTCCAGCACACACTAAGTGATGCTACGAAAAAGATTATTTTACTTCGTATTTATCAAGAAGCAGAATATGAGTTTACAAATAAACAAATTGAACTTTTTTTTGCAACCTCAAATAAATTATGGCTTGAGTTTCAGGCAAAGATCTTCCTATATGCCTGCATTAGGGAAAAGCAGAGCCCACCCACAGAAAACTCACATGAAGCAGGAGTCTGAAAGCATCACTGCTCCATATAACAACTTGAGAGCATTCTAGTTGATTGATCCCATCCTGGGATCAGCCTCAAGTGATAAAACATTGACAGAAAGGGTATGGTGACAGCTATGAAGCAGTTGAGGTTGGTAAATTCAGCTGCTGCCCTATGAGCAGTCTAGTGGTAATTAATTTAGGGGTTTTTAAAATTATTTTTTTTTTTTTTTTTTTTATTTATGTATTTATTTTACCTAGAGAGCAGATTAGCATAAAGTGATTCAGTCCTTGCTAGGAAGCCTGGATCTCACTCATGCAGGCAGTTCTGAGAAGCTGCACACAATTCCTGGTACAATTCCAATTAACCTGGCCAAATTATACTGGTGTAAATATGGAATATTTACTTTAGGTGTACTACTCATTTTGACAAGGACAGAGATTTTTTATCTGTAAAAACAGTTGTTGGTGTGTCTGCATTTTAAATGCAGGCATACATATATACACACATTTTTCACTTGTGTAAAATGTCACTTGTGTATTTACAGAAACAGATAATGCATGTATGTGTATAAATGTACATGTATTTTCTTTTCAAAAATAAAGTGCGTATTTTTTACACATGAAACATAACTATTTACTTAGAGCCATGTCTTTCCTCATTCAAACTGTAAGTAATTTGAATACATTTCAGTGTGTTTCTAATATCTAGCTAAATGCAGCCCAGGGCAGCTTCCCAGTTGCCTACAGCTAGCAGTGACACCCCTTGTTTTCCCTGGTATGCCAAGAAGATACAAAACCACCATTTTCTCCATACCAAATGAAAACCACTGAAATGTGGAGAGTTCTCTAAAATACTACACAAAGGTGTAAGATGCACCTTACATTGTAAGATGCAATTAGAAGTTGAAATACAATGTTGCTTATCAGAGTGGGTAATTTGACTTTGCAGAGTCCCGAGGACCTACCCAAGGCTTTGCATCAAGAACGAATGTTAAGAAGCTATATTTCAGATATAACAGAAGCTATAATGCTAGATTAAAGGCTGCCCTAGTACAGACTAGATAAAACATGTAGTAAAGAATTTTAAAGGAAATAAAATATATAAGTAGGTGATACAGCATGATCCAATCTTACAACTGAACTTTGTGAACAAGGAATATTCCTTATAGAGGACCTGTATTTAACCAGTACAAGTTTTCTTGTTTTAATTGCTTTAATTACATCAATTACCTCAATTTTCAAGAAGTTTTAGAAACACTTCAGGGATTTTCAAACACAGCTATTAGTGATACTTAGTCCCAGAAGTTCTGTTTGTGCCTCAGAAAATCTCTACTCTTCTCAATCCTACTTCTAAAATACTTGTTTATATTAAGAATTAAGTCACTCCCCCATTATTTTGAAGCTTTTTCACTCACGGCAGCTACATTCTATCCTGCCCAGTTACTTATTTTTGCATAGCTGTACAAAAATTGAATTTTGTTAGAATCACAAAACTATTTGACTGGAAGAGTCAAGACCAATTATTAACCCAGCACTGCCAAGTCACCACTAAACCATGTCCCTGAGCACCACATCTACATGTCTTTTAAATATGTCCAGGGATGGTGACACCACCATTTCCTTGGGCAGCCTGTTATAGGGCTTTACAACCCTTTCAGTTGGTGAAAAAACCACTCTCTTGCAAAACAGCTCCCGAAAGCCTGCAAAACACAAGAGCTACAGAATTCTTCTCGTCTTTTGCTCACCAACTGTTGCTTCCTTGTCCTAACTATTGTACCTCTGAAAAGGAACTACAAAGCAGCCAGCCAGCAGAGATGTACACTGGAGTGTCTCTTTATGCCCTGCGTGGAAGCCAAGAGGGACTCATTAGTCATCTGGAGATTTTGCCCCAGTGCCCAAAGGCATGAAATACCTCCAACAAAACACCAACTGAGATATGTCAATGTGGCACTCGCTTTGCATCTCGCTCTTGATGCCTTTCAAGTTGTTTTCTAAACACTTCTTTTGTTGCTGTTGGCATGAGTGCACTTAAAAGCAGAATATCGTTAAGTATAGAGAACGCTCACTGTTTTCCGTCCCTTAAAATCTCTTCCAAGTACTTCCCTATGAACAATTAAGCTAGCTCTATGGGATACATTTGATAACAGATATTCTTTAGTTTGGGTGACAGTTAACAAGCAAGGCTGTAATGAATAATAAAGTACTTTTTAGTGACACACAGTCCCTATTCACCCTGAGTAGGGACTATTTTTGTGCAAGTTCAACAGAAGAATCTAACAATGCCACCCTCTTGTATAACTTGCACAAAATAGGCATTCATCAAGGAGGATTACTCTCCCCAAAATGAGGCTCTCAGCAGCTACGTGCTGTGGGTGGGGATGCACAATTCCAGACAGGGTTGGAGACCAACGAAAAGGCATGGGTCTAGCATGAAAATGCATGCACAAAAGAGAAGTACTTAAAAAAAAAAAATAAAAGGAAGGAAGGAAGGAAAGAAAACTACAGGCAAAAGATAAGGCTGCCCCAAGAACTTTTACTAAGAGTAACACACATGCTGCAAGTGACCATGGCAATATTCCAATGTAGCATTTTGCTAACTATGAAGTCTCCTTCCAAGCCCACTCCCTCCCCACAGAGACAAAGGCAGCTCCCAGCTTTCCAACACCAGCCCCCATTCATGTCTTCTACTTGTTCTCAAACATGCTCACCCAAACCCCATGTAGTCTGCTACTCTGTCATCACAGGGCTCTTAGAAACATGAAAGAATAATTTGTTCACTGAACTCCCTCTTTTTCTCATGCCTGGTAGAGGTGTCTCCCTCATAACAATACAGTAAAGATGTACATGTATGTATACATATATTCATGTCATGTGCTCTACATCCTCCCAAAATATGTCTAGGTTCCCATTCCATATATTGAACTTCTGAAATTTAATATAGTAAATGTATAATTCTCCAATTATTCAAATGCTCTCCAAAAATCTACTCTTGTTCACAATAGTTTGTTTTCCTCCCATGACATCATAACACTTTTCCCCTGGATATATTTAGAGAGAACTAAACCTCTGACTTGTGAAACATTTTAGCACTTACTTATGTCAGGCACCCTTTTAGCTTAAATACAGCTAAAATGTGGAAAAGCAAAACAAACCAAATAACTCATTACACCCAAGTTCAGGATAAACTTGAAAACTGAGAAAGTAAAACTTGATCTCAGATATTCATAACTTTGAGTCATCAGATTTTAAGACAAGCCCTTCCTGCTGATGATGGGATTAATATCTACTTCCTCTGAGAGGATGAAGAATAAATGCCAGAGGAAATGTTTTTTTCTCTTCTCTGAAAACTAACTGGAATTTTTTCTCTACCTTGATACATAGATCTTCTACAAACCAAGGAGTATCTGCTTTTACTTTTACTGATGGCTGTAGTATAACTACATCTGCATGTTTGCTCCCAGAACAGGATTCTTCCCTCCAAGAACACTTTCTATTTTTAGAAGAGAGAAAATTTAAGGGGGAAAGAGAGGCTAAATTCTCCCAAGAGACTAGTAATTTCAGTGCCCACTTGAAAGGCTATAAAGGTGTTTCAGAACATCTTCTGAAAATCAGGCCACTAACAAGAAGCTCAAAACTTTCAAAAAAAGCCCCAAAAAATGACCCTTCTAAGAGTTTAGACCACGATGTACATTTTCCGACTGATGATCATGGAATAAAAACATATTTCCAAAACCAAAAAGAAAAGTAAGTTCTTTCATTGAACACTGTACATATTTTATAAAACACAGCTAGGCATACATACTTTCAAGGGTACTATCTATGAAAAACTCTTACTCAGTAGTAAATTATGTAAATGATGATGATAGATTCACACTTAACACAGAACATGTTTTAAAAGTATTAACTGTATTTGTGTGTCCAGTAAAGGCAAGATATAGATATTATTGAAATAGCATTCTAGAACAAACTACTCATTTTATAGCAATTCCTGATGACTGGCCAGAAAAAGACTTTTGACAAATTTTAGTGCTTCATCATCTTTGTTTCTGGCCTTTGCTTGTTCTACTAGTAGAGAATATTCTAGTACAGAAATATTTTAACTGAGGAACTTTTAAAAAGACCTCAATCCAGTTTAAAAAGAAAACATGCTGCCTGTAACTGAAGAAGGAATGGGTTGCAGAAAACTTTATGTTGCTAGCAAGCTTAACAGAAGTCTTTCTTCTGTGCCTTACCTCTTGAAAGGTGCAACAAATTAACTAGTAGCAATTCAGACAGCAGATGTTTATATGCTAAATGAGGGTTTCAGGAAAAATATTGGGGGTTCTGTAACAGGAGGCACTTGGTACAATCCTTCCCACTCGTGTGTCAGTTATGTTTGTCATGGGATGATAGTTAATAAAATTGGAAGAAGAATTGAATTTGTATGTGGCTTTTTTTAAAGGATTTTGAAAACTTGTGAGGGATGCTAAGAAGAGCCACGGAAGTGCTTTGAGTGCTGGGGAAAATGTCCTGTAGTGAGATAAAGAGCTTGATCTATTTATTTTATACAAAATTAAATTGAGGAGCCACTTGATTACAGCATATAAATAACTTTATGGAGGTAGCATTCTTGGGGAATAGAGTTTTTAATACAGTAGAGAGAATACATAGCTGGAACAATAACCCAGACAGACTAGTACTGAGAATGGGGAAGAGCACAGGCTCAAAACTGCCACAAACTATCAAGGCAAGTGATGGATCCTCCATGGCTGAATGTCTCTACGCTAAATTTCAATGTCTTTGTAAAAGGTTTATTCTACCATTACAGAATCTCTGAACTAACCAAGAACAATGTTTGGGTTTCTTTTAATGGTTAATAGGTGTAGCTTTGGATTGTGAGGCTCCAGAAAATTATACCTTCTGTGAGCTAAATGCTAATTGCTTACTGACCAGAATAGGTTTGGTTTTTTATTTGGTTTATTATTATTATTATTATTATATTGTATTATTATTAGTGTTTTACATAAACTGAGGTTTGGGGGAAAAATATCTTAATTTTGAAATAGGGAGAAAAAAAATATCCTGAAAATCATCAGTCTGAACATGGGTAAGGAAAATATTTGCTTCCATATATCAAACTAATTGAAAAAAAATATATAAAAGTTCCCTTTTTCTGGGAAAGTTTTTATTTTATAAAATATTGACAAATAGTGGGGATTGCATATTAAGCATTTAGTTTTCTTATGATGAAATGTCAATAAACATTCTTAAAGCAAAAGCTCTCAAAATTTAAGCAGCAGCTTCAAAGATCATCTAGCTCTAACACAATGAAGGAAAGACAGACGCATTTTCCTAGACAGTACTCTAAAAATTCTTCAGTCATCTGGGAGATAAAAGATGTCACACTGGGCCCTTCCACTCAACTGTGGGACAAGCTGTCCCTGCTCCCCCAGCCCCAGAGCAACTCCACCAGGATGGATCTCACGTCGTTGAGTGGGGAGCAATGATGTAGGTCCCTTCCCCTTTCACAGATCCTGCCCAGCTAGGTACCAGTGCCTCTTGGAAGGGATGCTTTGCTGGGAGCAGCAGTGGACCCTATGTCCCTCACTCCCGTTCCCAGCCATAGCTTTAGCAATATCTACAACTACAGAAACATACCTGGACATTTACGTCAATACAGTTGGGCTCCTTTGAGTTTGCTTTACCAGACAAAGGACAAGTACCAGGAGACCCAGTGGTTACTCTGTAAGTAATTTTCAATATCTAGGTAAAAACGCTTCCAGATTAGGAAATGAGGAATACCAAGACCAAAAGCAGCACTGTCTGTGCATTAGCAGAAGAGGACATCAGCAAATTGAGAAATTGGTGGATCATGCTCACATGCCAGTGGGATTACAAAGAGGAAGCTCAAGCAGCACCAGGATGTCCAAGATCTGACAGTGGCAGGGAGAAGGGAAAGGTGCCACACCTCACTGGGAGAGACTCCATCCCTCCTCTCTAGTCCTCAGGTCTAAGCTCAGAGACCCGGCAGAGAGAGAATGGTCAAGGAAGAGAGAAAAGGGCTGTTGCATTTTCTGGATAAAGAGGAAAGAAACCTGACACCTTTGATGAAGCCTGGCCATACAGAAGTTTAGCGAGAAGGTTGTCAGGAAGTAAACCGAACAGAAATAGCTCCTCTGGGGAAGGGGAACTCAGAACAGTAAGAATAACCAAAAAGCTGTAATGAAGAGGTAAAGAGGTGCAGAGGTGAGTGGCGAGGAGACTGCGAAAGAAAGAGGGGCAGGGAAAGAAGGGCGTCCCGAGAAAGAAACAGCAGGGGGAAGGCGGGCGAACAAAGACGAGCCGGG
>JANHGL010005699.1:0-20279 GCA_024611195.1 Ceyx melanurus | reverse complement strand
GATGTACTAGAGAGCAGCTCTGGAGAAAGAGACCTGGGGGTCCTGGTGGACAGGGGGATGACCATGAGCCAACAATATGACCTTGCGCCAAGAAGGCCAATGGCATCCTGGGATGCATTAAGAAGAGTGTGGCCAGCACGTCAAGGGAGGTTCTCCTCCCCCTCTACTGTGGAGAAGGACTTGGGGTTACTTGTGGACAAAAAGCTGGACATGAGCCAGCAATTTGCACTCATAGGCCAGAAGGTTGACCATATCCTGGACTGTATCAAAATAAATATGGCCAGTACATTGAGTTAAGTTATTTGGCACCTCTACTCTGCCCCCATGAGACACAACCTGGAGTTTTGTGCCCAGCTTTGGAGCCCTCAGTACAAGAAACATATGAACCTAGTGGAGCTTGTCCAGAGGAGGTCACAAAAATTATCAGAGGGCTGGAACACCTCTCCTATGAGTACAGGCTAAGAGAGTTGGGATTGTTCATCATGGACAAGAGACAGCTCCAGAGACACACTATTACAACCTTTCAGTAATTAAAGGGAGCCTATAAGAAAGATAGGAACAGTCTCTTTAGCAGGGCCCCTTGTAACAGGACAAGGGATATTATTTTTAAATTAAAAAAGGTTAGATTCAGACTAGATAGAAGAAATTTCACATTGCCCAAAGAGATGGTAGATTCCACATCCTTTGAGACATTAAAAGTCTAAAAATAAAATTTTACTTCAAACTGATTAGCTACAAGAAGAAAGTATTCATAGCACTATATTAAGTTCACAAATTTTAGAATCTTGACTAAAGGATTGTTTATGGTGCTGAGGACAGAAGAATAAATCATTTCCCTGCAGTTTAAGTATCAGCCTACCATGGAGACTCTGGATCTAAACAAAAATCTGTAATTAAATGCCTAATGTCATTCCCTTCAGCCCAGAGAGATCTGTGTTAGATGTTTCATCCCTCCAAGCATATTGGAAGTCATATCTCCCAAAAGAGTGTTTTAGTTATTAGGCTCCATCAGGAAGATGAGCTGAGGGACCCTCAGTCTGTCTTCCTGATATTGTTCCACTTTGCATATGAAAATAAATATCTTCCAAAGAGACTGATTTCATTGCTAGAGCGCTGATCCTTGAGGAAAGAATCAGGGTTTCAGTTTCTTCTTCCACTTATATTTTGTTAATTTATGTTACAAAGGGAAAATGATGATTCCTTCCACCTCTGTGTGTTAGCTGACCAGTTATATAACCAGTTTCTCATGGTCTTTGGCTGACTCAATATTTAATTACTCTATGTAAGTGGAATTACTTCAACAGATAAAGAAAAATGGGAGCATTAAAGTTAGCAGCAGTCACTGCAGTTACAAATACGTAGAATTTGGGTTTTCTCAATTAAAAATCAAGTCTAAGACTTCAGAGATGGAAAACAGAAAAGAGCAAGATGTGTATATTGAAAACACTGTTTGTTTACTCATTAGCAGAAAGACTAACCAGGCACTATGATTGCTTGTTTAATTTGACTTTTTCTGTGACTTAATCTAGAAAATTTTCTGGGTAAATTTTGCTTAAGTACTGTAGATAAGTGCTTATCATAGAGGTGTTGCCAAAGAACTCAAGGCAGGCAGATATAAAACAGTGGTGAGATATGAGCAGAAGGTGTATAGGCATCTAATGAAATTAATTTTTTGGAAATTTGCATCCCAATGGACTTTAGTTACCTTAAGCCTTAGTGTGAGTTTTGGAATACAATTAGGAAGTGAAATGCCTCATGTTATAGTACTTAATTTTATTATCGTATACTTATATTTTCTATAAAATGCTTCCATCTTAACATGTTCTATAAAAAGGACAAAGTGTAATTTCTCCAATGTATAAGTATTGTGCAATCAAATGTATTAAATTTCACAATATGTAATGATCAGCTATGAGAAAATGAAGCAAAATGTCAACTCATATGGATAATTACCAAAAGATACCTGTTACTATGATGTGGCAGTATTTATTCAGTGGCACTACGGAATATTTTACCTTTGCGCAAAAACCTTCTGGAATGATATAATACTGTTACAGTAATATCTAGAGATTTTTCTTCATAGTCATGGTCTCCATGGAAATTAATACATAATCAACTATGGCATAATATAATACGACCATGTAGGAATTGGAATAAACTTTGGAAACAGAAGTTGCAGTCAGATTTTCCTTTTGAAGTGACTCAGTAATTAACGCTTTGTTTCAGTGTAATGTGAAAATAATTACAGGATGGTAGGGTGCATTAAATATAGAGAAGTCACAAAAAAAAAGAGAAATAATAGTTCGTTCCAAAGAAAAAATAACAAAAAATGCATTGTGTCTGCATTAGTCAAGGGCATTCTGGAAATGAGATTATACTAGAAATAGACCTGAGAATCTTTCTTTCAAATTCAGTCAGGAATGGGGGTAGGCCTATGTCCCAAAAGGAGGTGGCTCTCAGAGGGTGGAGATGGTTATGGGAGCTCTGCTCTAGGTTTCAGCAATGCCAGAAAGCTACACTTCTGTTTGTTCAGTTTTGCAAGTGAGCCTTAATCTGATGATGGAAAATGGCCAGATGAAGGATGTTCATCTAACTGGCTCTTAATAGTGTTGATGTCTTGCACCACCATGAATACTGGCAATAGCTAATACAGAAAATGACTAGTAGGTGACTGCTGAAGCAAAATGAGCTTATTACCTGATACTTCACCATCTTCATTAAACAAGATTTATGCTAACTATAGAGACAACATCACTAGATTTATGGACCTAAATTAATAAAAGCCAAAGTTTTTTTTTACTTAACAAAAGCACCATTGTGGAGTTTTATATCAGAAAGCCCCTTCATCAGCTTCTGATTTATCATTTATTAACAGCATAGACTAATTAAATTATTTATTTCCAGTATTTTCACCCTATCTGTTTCTCCACTAAAAATACAATTCATTGTAAAATGCTGTCAAAGGTAACTGATGTTACTGAAGATGAACCTCTTAAAAAGAATATAAAATTTTTGTGTAGAAAATGAAGCCAGCTTTGGTACAAACTACTGACAAATAATGACCCACAAAATTACTAAGAATTTTAATCTTAAAACAATATTTTTCCATCCACTAATGCTTTATGAAGACAAATATTGGGAATAGAATTTTACAGAGATTAAGAATTTTATTACTCAGAATATAATCTATAGTTTCAGAATCTCAATTTCTGTGTTGCACCTCAAGTGCTATGTTCAGTTTTGGGTACCTCAATACAAGAAAGACATTGAGGTGCTGGAGCTGCTCCAGAGAAGAGCAGCTAAGATGGTGAAGGGCCTGAAGAAAGTCTTATGAGAAGCACCTGAGAGAACTGGGGCTGTTTAGTCTGAAGTAAAGGAGGCTGAGGTGAGACTTAGACTTAGCACTCACTATAACTACCTGAACAGACATTGTAATGATGTAGGCACCGGTCTCTTCTTATAAGTGACTAGTGACAGAACAAGAGGGAATGGTCTCAACCTGTACCAGGGGAGGTTTAAACTGGGTATTGGAACAGGTTACCCAGGGAGGTTGTTGCGTCACCACATTATATTCATATATATTTTACTCTCAATGCCCCACCTCATGCTGATTTCAAGACCGAAGCACTTAATGGAGTTTAAGTTTAAATACAAATGATTGAAAAAGAAAACTGCATACATTTCAAGCTAACCTTTCTGTGATTGCTCCTATTTTCTTCTTTTTGTACAACAGCCACTTACCAGGAATTTTAAAGCTCTGAATAAGAAATATGTTTGCCTGCTGTGGAAACAAATCACTCTTATATTTTAACTCCATTTGCGAAACAATTTTTCAGATGTTATAGTATTGTCAGATAGAAGACAACATGCCACTTCTACTGTCTCTTTTCAAAACAGATTTTTGCATAAGTAAGGGATTTCTCTACGTACTCTACATTCTCCCACTTCATTAATTAATTTTAAAAAAGATTCTTAAACACACTAGCTAAAGAAGGAGGTCAAATAATAATGCTATAATACTAGTTGTTTACATATATCTTCCCTGATAGTTTGGCACAGTGCATTACAGAGCCTTTCATGATCCCAGGAGTCATCTTGCTTGAGCCAATGAAGCAGAAATGTGTCAGAAAAAAATAAATAAATTTGATGTTAGGAGGGAAGCTATACCAATAATGATTTATTGGATTTGATGCTTACGTGAGGCAATATAACTTTATATTACATGTACCTATAACAACTTACAAAAAAAGTTGCATTCAGTTTCTTACGTTTTTGCTTATACTGTGTCTACCCTCAGTCTGGCAGATGATGATGAGTAAGCAATCCAGAAGCATCTCTACCCATTATAAGGAATAACTAGTCTTGTTAGTTAATTTCACGCAAACCTGTGTGTGACCAGAAATAACTTTACACTTGTTGGTTCTTGCTGGGTATGAGTAAATTTTTTTAGGATGGACTGTCTTTATGATATACTCACTAGTTTATTTCATCCAGTCACCATAAGGGAGATTGGTACGAATAGGATGTCATTAATGATGTATTTGTAGCAAATAATATTACGTATTTATTCCTAAGAGATTAATGAGAGGAAAACTAGAGACTTTTAAATTTATAGAAATGTTGATTATGAAGGCGTTTATGTGTAAAGTGTTAAGAGGGACCTGAAGATGAGTAAAAACAAATAATACTGGAGAATTGACTACAGATGCAGGATTAGAGTTTTACAATATCTTGCCTCTCTTCCCATATTATTACTCCCCAGCTGAAATTCATAACTTAGAGGTTATATTTATAGCATGATTTTTAATACACAATATACTGATTCTAGTATGTCTTTAAACAGGTATCTGTACAAAAGTGCCATATGACATACGGGTCAAATGGTTAGCCCCAGCCTCTGATAAGTAACAGTGGTCAGCACAGGTGCTCAGGGAAGATCAGATGGCAAAGAGTGGTTTTACCCACTGGTATTTTCTCTGAGCCTTCTGTGATGTGTGACTTGGAAAGCACCTGGGCCAGAAATAAAAGGGACAGTTATTTTATTGTTCTGTCTCATACCTTCTTTCCATCACCTTCATCCTAGGCTGAACAATCCTAGCCATTCCTTCTACAGAGATGACACACCTATAAATAAAATGCTGAATTCCTACATTTTAGCATGTGATGATTACTTCATCCTTTCTTGTTTTTGCAGTATTGCCTTCAATTTCCTTATTAAAATTCCTGGTTTTAGATTCCAAAATTTTGAGTGCAAACGTAAGATCTGCCTTTGTTTAAATAAGAAAGAACAATCAAATAATGATATTTGGTACCATCTACTTTGTTTAGTTAGCATTTTTTTCTTTTATAGACAGAAGACCTGCAAAGTCCTTGGATTATAAATTATTCAACAATTAGCTCTACAATACTTTCTGATCTATAAATCCTTAGACAGCTATTGTATATTACATACTACCTTATCATGTTAATTATAAAGGCAAACCAAAAATCTGCTGTTTATATTAGCATATTAATTTTCTGTGTTAGAAACATAGAAGTCACATATATTGGAAAATCATTAGCAATGATTTATCTTCAAAGCTAACTTGTTATTATATGATAATGGTTTTGCTATTTTCAAACCTAATAAGGGGGTGTTATATAATTTATCAAGTTAAACATTCCCACAGCACTGCTGGAGTAAGCAGCTGTGGGTGGTATATTTTCTGATTTTTGAAAGATGAAATGATCTTAGCTAATAATATATTACAAGATGCTCCTGTGACTCTTAAACGAGCTATTATTTAATTTCTATTGCTTGTTAACTAAAGATTGAGAGGATTAAAATACTAAATCTCCAATATGTGTACTTTCTTAGAAGCTAGCTACACATTCAGTATGCTGTTAGGAAACTTCTATTTGAACTAATACACACATTCTCTCTAGTATAAAAAAACAGGCCTATATTTGATTCAGTGAAAACATGAAGTGTGAACTTTTATTGCCCAAATATGGTAAGATAGCATTAAATCTTGTGTAAAATGCAGGAGCATTCTCTTGTGTCTTCCTCTCCATGAAAATGAAAAGCATTCAGCATAATACTCCTTATTTAAAACTATGTATACTTTAAATAAAATTTTGTTAAAATACGAGGCACTTTTTCATACTGAGATTTTTGTTAGATCAAGATTTCTGCTCACCATGTCAGTAGATTATCAGTATTTTCCGAGACTAAAAAAGTACCTTATGGTGTTGGTTTAGAAGATATGCAAGAAAGCTGAGTCTACAGAAATTGCTGAAGTTTAATACAGTATAGAGCCTGACAGACAAAAGGGGCTCTTGAAAAAGAGAGTGTTTATAAATGAGGTGTCGTACCTGGCAAAGTTTTGCTGATCTTTATATGAAAAGGAAAACAGAAAAATTTCAAAGGAAAACAGGAAAAAAAAAATCTTGTAGTTGTTATTTATGCAGAATGAGATACCTATCAGTTAAGGTCAAAACTTTTTTTTTTTTTTAATATATTTTGAATATAATGTACCTAACTGTGAATTCTCTCTTTGTATTGTATATTCTGTCTTGGATCATATCCTCCATTAAAATAATCTTATAGTATGATCTCCATTTTGAATTAAGCTAGAGAGCTGAGTGCTATCCTGGATAAGAAGAAATTGATTCCATTAAAAATCACACTGTTCAAGAATTATGTATGTTTACTGAAAAAATGCTGAAAACTGTAACAAATTAGTTATATGCAATGCATTTAGTATAGATAGAAATCTTTTAAATATTATTAAAGCCAGATATTCCTGTGAGTAGTAGGGAATTGTGAGCTGTCTTATCTTTCATAATACCTGTGTAGCTGAAGAGTCAATATTATCTGGAACATATGCCTAGGCCTGGGTGGGAAGGTGACAGAAATCACACAGAAAAGGAGAAAAATACCCTCTTCAACAAAGAAATCAATGCTTTAAAGTTCAGAAAGTATTCAAATAAAGTAAGAGTTTCCAGAAGCCAGGCAGAACTAGATCCAATAAAAGAAATTATCCAAGAACAGATCAAGGTCTATGTAGTGGTTTATTTTTCCATACTTTTTAAAAGTACATGTTTACAGGAAATTACTGGTATTTACAATTTGATAGATTCCAAAGAATACAAAGAAATTTTTGTTTGTTTAGGGGTTTGGGATTTTTTTTCCAAGTTTCTTGATGATACGTTCCTCCTCTGCTCTCTGGCTAACAAGTGCTTGGATGGAGATGACATGTTAGAAGAAAAATGTCTCCGCTTCAAGGAGTAAGACTTTGAGGCAAGGATTTAGATATCTGTGAAGTACTGTGTGTATATACAATGTTCCTAAAAGGGAACTATGGTAATCAGGAGTTTGGGTACATTGGCCTACCCTAAGGGATATTTTCTGCCTGCTAATCGCATTTATCCTACACAAGGAAGCGTTGTGGTGGATGTTAATAGAGTTTTTCTCTCAAACTGGCCTTTCTTGCCAATGCTTTGGAATTTTATGCATGGCATGCCAGTACAGGGGCTGCCATGAGCAGAGTGGCAAGTGCCTGCACCATGCCAGAAAGCTCAGTCTTACATACTTGAAGTTTTTAGTTTGAACTTCTCCCTCTTATTTCCTATTCAACAATTTCTATTGTGAAGTTTGAAAAGTAACATAACATGACAGAAAATATGAAATTGGGAGTGATAGATCACCATAAAATGTTTTCTGAAAACTAAGAAATGAAATGGTCTTCTGAAAAATCAACATTATAGAAACAATGGTTTTTAATATATAAAGAAGTCTTTTTTAAGAGCTATAAAATATCTAACTTTCACACCTTGTCAAACTTCAGGAAGTCTGGAGTTGGTTCAGGGCTCCATTTAGCTGCCATCTATTTTTCCCTTTTATTTCCTTTTCCACCTTCTTTGATTACCAAGATTTGATGAATTATTATCAAAAAAACAGAAGAACTGGCCACTTGAATCAACTTGCTTTTCTGTCAAGAATGTCTCAGCAGTAGCTTTCATTCCTTCTTTAAAAGATTTCTCTTCAAGTCAGATGGAAAGCATTATTTTATAAAGAAGTACCTTACTGCTTTATAGCTCAATTTTCCAATACTTCTGCCGGGAGACAGAAAGACTTCAGAGTTTAAGGCACTTGGCACCCTCCAGGAGGCACTCCTCACAGCAGAGGCTTGAATCATTAGATAAAGTATTTTTTGTAGTGTACATACAAAAATATATTGGCTTTGAATTCTGTTTTGTGCATCTCTACAATGTTCCACTTTCTGGTAATACAAGTGTGGTGTTTGATATACTGTAATTGAGGGTTGTTGGGTTAGCTTTTAACCTGCTTCTGCAAATATTTTAGAGGACATAGCATTGGAAAATGTAATAATAAATATTGTTTCTTGATATTTTTTCACAAGGATGCAATTTATTCTTTAATCTGTTGAGGACCCTTTATTTGAGGTAGAGTGAATATTGTTTATTTGCTTATGTGTTTTCCAATACACTTGTAACATTTGTTACATTATTGATATAAAGGGGATAAGAACAAGAAGTAGCAAAGAAGAGCAGAATTAATATGCACTCAGGTCAGCTGAAATCCTGAAATATTGGTAAATAACATGACAGAGTGAAGTGAAATTAAAGAGGATGGTGAATTATATATTAATGGGTGGGGAAATGCATCAAGACCAGCTGAGGTGCTAGGAGTAGAAATTTGTAAAATGTGTCAATGGCTCGATGTCCAGATGGAGAATAGTGACAAGTGGCATCCCTCAGGGGTCTGTACTGGGACCTATATTGTTTAATATCTTCATTAATGATATTGACAATGGGATTGAGAGCACCATCAGCAAGTTCGCAGGTGACACCAAGAGGAGTAGTGCTGTTGATAGGATGGAGGGATGGGATGTCATCCAAAGGGACCTGGATAAGCTGGAGAGGTGGGCCCAGGTGAACCTCATGAGGTTCAACAAGACTAAGTGCAGGGTCCTGCGCCTAAGTCAGAACAACCCTCACTATCAATACAGGCTGGGAGACAAGGTGCTGGAAAGCAGCTCTGCAGAAAAGGACTTGGGGGTGTTGGTGGATGAGAAGCTGGACATGAACCAGAGGGTAAGGTCATAAGGCTCTTAGCAGTCTGGTCTAGTTGAGGGTATCCCTGCTCACTGAAGGGGGGATGGACTAGATGACCTTTGGAGGTCCCTTCTGGACCTAAACATTCTATGATTCTATGCTCAGAGCCTTGTCCAACTTCACCTTTAATATCTCCAGGAATGGGCCTCAACTACCTCCCTGGGGAACCTATTCCACTGTTCTACCATCCTCAAGGTAAAGAACTTCTTCCTGATATCTAGTCTAAATCTACTCTTCTCTAATATAAACCCATTACCTCTCGTCCTTTCAGTAGAGGCCCTTGTAAACAGCCCCTCTCCAGTTTTCCTGTAGTCTCCCTTCAGGTACTGAAAGGTGGCTATAAGGTCTCCCTGGAGCCTTCTCTTCTGCAGGCTGAACAACCCCAGCTGCATCAGCCTTTCCTTGTAGGAGAGGTGTTTCAGCCCTCTGATCATCTTTGTGGCCCTCCTCTGGACCCACTCTATCAGGTCCATGTCTTTCCTATGTTGAGGGCTCCAAAACTGGATGCAATGGTTGAGATGAACTGGATATGGCTGAGAAGTGGAGATATTCAAGAGTAAACTGCCAAACTACTATTTTGGTATGTCAGGTACAATAATAGAGTAAGTTAAGAGGTTAAAATAAATAGCTTCACCTCGCTTAGAACAAATGCGTTTGTCTGGAAGATATTAAATATGTCATATTTAGTAATATATTTCGTGGTAATGGAAAGACATCCAGTCAAGGAAGCTATAGTTCTTTAGCTGCTGACTGAAAAAAAGAGATTTAAAAAACTTTTTATTTTACTCTTTTATTATATTATGCATTGTTCTCATGTTTCATGGGCTGGAAGCTATATTAATCCATTTTCTTCTTCAGTAAATGTCATAAATAATATCACATCATATTTCAAGAGAGATTTCCTAAATTGAAAATAGTATTAAGCACTTAAAATTTTTACCGTCCCAGGTATTTCATTGTTTATTCAAATACATCATTACAGCTGCAATTGTGTATATATATATATATATATACACATATATATATACACACAAAAGCACTAGGACCATCTGTGAGAACAAAAATAAACTCAAAATACAATTGGAATAGACCTACTGTATAGCTTCACTTGAAGAGAGCAAAAATCAGAAAAGAAAGTTTCCATGCTTCAACAATAATTCTCCATTCTCATCTCTTACCTGGAACACTAAACTCTGGAGAAAAAAACTTCTGAAGATAATTCAGTCTTATTTCAGTCTTTTGTGAAGGTAGAATTTAGAGTAATATATTAAACAAAAGACTATGATCAAACATATAACCTTTTCTTAAAACAAATGAGATATTTCAATTGAGTTAATTTAATTCATAAATTCGATTTTTTCAATATAATAAAATATATGAAATACTGTAATCACTAGGATTGTGCTCCATTATATCTATTAAGTGAATATAACTCAATAATGACATGACAAAATGAAGACAAGTATTGAAAAGCGATGAGCTTTTACTTTGCCAATTTCATGAAGAGGTGAAAATTCATATGACAAAGAACATAGTTTGTATTAGGTAAAATTGCCTTTTTTGAATTGTCAGTTTAATATAGGGAGGCAAAGACACATAAAGATATCTCTTATACGAGTCTTACAGATTGATTTGAGCTGGAGAGAGCAATAAAAAGGAATGTCTCAATATATGATGTCCCACAGGCACATATATAGTGCTGTAATCTCACTATATCTGTTAATGGTCAATATTCTAATGACACGAATGTGAATATTGTCCATTTCTTAAATAATTGCTTTTAGCAAAATTATTGGTCCTCTCTATTGTCCTGTATCGCAAGTTCAGGAGCTCCATTTTGACAAATATATGAACTTAATCTCCTAGCTTTATAGAGGAACCCTGTGTAGATGACAGGACTGTAGCAATGATCAGCCGGAAATATCAGTATGCTCACAGCATTGCTTTGGTTTTTCAGACATTCCTGATTTTTCGGAGTTACTTCACCTCTGAGAATCTGTAGTCTGTAATATTGGAATGAAAATGTCTAAGATTTTTTTTTTTTCCATTTCAGTTCCTGGTACTATCATTTTATTTTTTTTTTCCCCTAAATGTAAACATTAAAGCCTTTTTTTCAAAACTATTCTTAGTATTTATTTTTTTCCAGAAAAGAAGCTGAAAAAGCTGAACTCAAACACTTCTGAACTTTGGAAAAAAACCCCAAAACACTAACCCAAGATTTTACTTCAGTATTAGAAATGCTTGAATACCTGATGACTTTTTTCCTATGTACCCATTAAATTGCTACTTCTTAAAGTCTTTTAGGAATAATAACTATCCATATCTTCCTTACAAAAAAAACCAGGGCAGGTGGATATAGTTAGCAAAAATTATTTGTTCCAAGCTATATAACCTCTAATCAGTAACAAGTTATCTACGGAGTTTTAATTAAAAATCATATCTCACCAAGTGGGGTAAGTATTTCTTCAGAAAGTAAATTTGGTGTTTTTTTGCTGGTTAGATGGAGATTCAGAAAACTGTTGACAAAGAAATATGAATTTCAGATTAACCATATCACAAAACATCAGAGTTCACACGTCACCATCACACGTGAATGTAAGTGCATATATCTATTTCAGATGCATCATCTTAAATGCTTATTTTTTTGTTCTTTTCAACTCCATAGATTAGAATATCAAAGACTGACATTTTCATATTTGCATTTGACATTTCCCATTAGTGGTGTCCACCCAGTTTCAGTCTCATGCTGAGCAGATGCTTTACTAATGCTTTGCACAGTGGTTAATCAAATATTTATGCAGTGCAGGAAGGAAATATACTTACTTTTCATTGCAGATTATTAAGTTACATACCATTTCCCCAGTGAACCCAAACATGTTTAATTATTCATGTTCTAATTTGAAAATATTGCTAGGAGTTCTAATCTGGCAATGCATGCTAGTCCTATAGCTAAGGAGAAAAAAAGAAATAATTCCTTCTATGTATAGCAGACATATGATAAAGAATGATTCTGTTCTCTTCAATGTTTCATATTCAGTGCCAGCTCCAGACTGATTTAGAAGTCTATGCTAATCCATAAATGTATATAATTTTTCTTTCCTTTGTTACAGCTGAAACATTCTGATACTTTGTATGCACTTATGTTTTGAAATGCATGGGTGGCTAATCCTAAATAAGATGGAAAAACTTTGGGGAAGAAATATATAAAAAAAACCAATAAACACAACATGTTGACTCTGCCCTCTAAAATGTTGATCAAAGTATTTTCATAGAATAGAATCATAAAATGGCTTGTGTTGAAAGGGATCTTGAAGATCATCTATTTTGCCATGGACAGGGACAGGTTTCTCGAAGCCCCATCCAATCTGGTCATAAACACTTCCAGGGAGAAGGCATTCATAACTGCTCTAGGCAACATATTCTGGTGTCTCACCATCCTCACAGTCAATAATTTCTTCATTATCTATAATATTCATCTATCCTCTTCCACTTCAAAACCATTACTATCACTACACACTCTGAAAACATCCCCTCCCTCTTTTCCTGTAGGGTCCTTTTAAGTACTGCAAGGCCTCTATGGTGTCTCTCGAGCCTTCTCTTCTCTAGGGAAGTTTTGAGGAATTTTAAATTAACAGATAAGAATACCAAGGTTCTTATTTGGCAGATTCCTTGTTTGGGTAGTCCTTACACAAACAGTTTAATTTAAATTTTTGCTGAATTAGGCACTAATACATAATACAGATTTTATTACCTTTCAGTTGTGTTCTTTTTGTTGTGACAGGCAGAATGCTCTATTTGATTCCTGGGTAATACATTAAACATTAATTGGAATTCTGTACATAATTAATATAAATGTGCAGTTAACTGATACAGAGTATTATGTGTATAAGTAAAATATATATGCAAAAAAATAAAAGGAAGAAACTATAACTTCTTAAATCTGAATTGGCATCAAGCTGGGAATAACTGCAAACATGCTTGAGGAGAGAAATATAAAGAGAAGAAAACAATCTTGAGAAGCTGGAGAACTTATTAGAGAAAATCAATTGCAAATCACTAAGGAAAAACACCAGGTGTTTACATACAGGTAGGGACAATCATGTCTTAAAATACAGAACAGTGGTTATACTTCTGGGCAACCAAACTGCAAAGTCATGTCTGGAGATGAAGATGAATCCAAAATTATCATGATCAAGTAGCAGGGCACTATAGTAGACAGGTGGAGGATTATTAATGTGTTAAGCAATCTTTCTGCTCAAGGCATTATTGATAAGGCTTTGGTGAGAATACTTTGTTCAAATTTTGATGCTGTGCTCTATGTACGAAATGGGCCAATGACAGAGCCTTAAGAAGACAAGAAGAACCTGGTCTGTCCTGTAAGACAGACTGTTGCTCTAAGAATAGCCTTTATGTTGAAATGTTGTCAATTCCAATCACAAAATACCCTGGAATTTGCATCAAACTGATGCTCTAAGATATTTTCTGGTTCACTGCCCTGCATTGTGGATAAATGGGTGTCTCTAAATAATTAAATACCTTTGGACATTCTGCACC
Organism: Ceyx melanurus; assembly: GCA_024611195.1. NCBI lineage: Eukaryota > Metazoa > Chordata > Aves > Coraciiformes > Alcedinidae > Ceyx > Ceyx melanurus. The sequence goes on along the minus strand of JANHGL010005699.1, from coordinate 6,605 downwards.
CTTATCTCCTCTAGCGTCTAGTGAGCAATAATCCCATTGGATCTCAAGTAGACATGCTCCATAGGTATCATTCAATGATTTTACTGTTATGCTATATTTAGATGCTGCTGAATTTGTTTTCCAAGAGGAAAGTGTCTGATGTACCAACAGACTGGCTGTTTTCATTTATGGATATAATTTATTTTGATTCTCATATCGTTTGATATGGTGTCTTTACATGATCTAGTGTACATTAAACAGAATCACAGAATCACAGAATCACAGAATCACAGAATGATTTGACTGGAAGAGACCTTCAAGATCATCAAGTCCAGCCATTAACCTTACACTGCCAACTTTTTTGGTTGAAAGGCTATTCCAGTATTTCATGCTCTGACAGGTATTTATTTTAGACTAAAAGATACTTGCTTTACCACAGGTAAAGAGAGAACTATTAGTAAAAAGTACTGGGTATTGTGAATGACAAGAAAACAACCCTCAAATGCCTGTAGCTCTTCTTATCAGGTATAACAATATTTGCTTGCCTTACCTTAAAAACTTCTTTTATTATATCACTTCAAATGACCTAGAAATCTCATGGATTTCATTCTATGAACATTTGAAAGGAAAAGTAGATAAATTGAGTAACAGAAGTCTTTTTATAAAACTTACTGGGGGAGGTGTTATTGCTATTTTTTTGATAGTGTCTAACATCTTAATAACCTATTGGAAAAATGGATTATGTCTTTATGCTAAGATGTATGAAAATTTTAAATTAATACTTCTGTGTTTTCTGGATAGAAAGTTCTTTTCCTGTTATTACTCTTGTATTTTGATCTCTGTCCTTGACAACAGCATAAGATTATTCTTTAGTTCTTAAGGAGACAAACATACATGAAAGCTCTTAGAATATATGTCCAATAAAAATGCAGGGCAGGAACAAATCCCTTAAAATAACTTGCTTGGAGTTAAACACTGAGAGTTATAAGATGATTTCTCTTTAATAATTTATGCAAGTTCAAGTTCAATTGTGTTAAGCCTGGAAAAATGGAAAATTCATATGTTATTATTCTTTTGAGAGTTATCTTTGATATCAATGTAAATTCACTGAGGCAAACGACAGCATACACTTCTATGGTTTGTTTTACCGGGCAGAGTGACCCTTTCACTGCTAGAGGTGAGTTGCTTTGGCAGATGGCAGCCCAGTGAGACAGGGAAGGTTACATGTGGGTAGATCGTGCCAGGTTCTCAGGCATCTCATACTCATATTTGGCTGCTGAACCATAACAGCATGCAGAAACCACAGAATAAAATCTATGACCAAGAGTATTCCATAATTTACCAATTTGTGAAAGTTTTTAAATGTTTAAACTATTGTGTTTTTGGTTTTGTGCTGCTGAGAACTAGGGATTGGGTTTATTGTGTTTTGGACTTGAGAAATTACAGAAATAAAAATGACAAAATAGAAATAGTGCTAGCTTAAGTTTTCACAACAGCTATACCAGAGTTGGTAATGTAACAAGGGAGTACCTACTCTTACATATACAAAAGACATAACACACACTTCCTTTGCTGTAGTGTTATTATGATGTACTCATCTTATATTCATTAGGGATAGAAAAGATATATTATGTTGTTATTGCAAGCATTGCCTATGAAACTGCAAAAGGAAATATGCCTTTTATTTTCCATAATGGCAGTATAATATTGTCAGCATTGCTTTCTCTTTATTTCCCTATAAATCCTGCTATTGTCTTTCTTCTTTTTGACTGACGCTGTACATTAAGCAGACATTTTCATTGTGCTAACTTAACGACACTCATTTCTTTCTCCTCAGAGGTTACCATGCATTTATTTCAGCATTTATTCTATTTATATATGGTCAGAATTTTTCTGAAGAACGCATATATAATCAGAAAATACCAATTCATTCAGCCAAATTTTAAGCAAAACCACTATCACTGAGGCCCATAGGAGGACTTTTCTAGTGCTTTTTCTTTAAAATCCATATTCCTATATTTATTATTTGAAAAATTCAAGTCTCATCATATTAGAAGTTATAATCACATATTCAGTCAGAAATAATATAGTTTCTCTTACCTTTTTATTCTTCTTAGTTGATGGTTTTTTCATACATTAATTTTTCATATGTATGTGTGTGTCCATTGAATGTGTGCAATAGTTGTTCTCATTTGATGACATCTTGTATTAAATTCTATTCAGTTGACTCACAACCTACAGTCCTGAGTAGAAATATCAAAATTGTGCCTTTGAAAGAGGATTTATCTTCTGTGTTTTCTTTTTCTTTTTTTTTGCACAGTACAGAATTTATGGGTTTGTTTTGGGGATTTTTTTTATAGGGTTGGGGTTTGTGTTTCCTAAAAAATACTTCTTTGACTTCCTATGCTACACCTCTTGCAGTTCACAGACTCCTAAGCTGCATAAGAAGAGTGAAGAAATTATTGATAATCTAAAATTATTATTGGTCCAATTCACTGATACTAATGTCAGTAGTCTAAATTATAAATTTATTATAACTAATTCACAATAATAATACAATACATTATTACAAATGATTTAATTTTTACCCATCTAATGAGATTATACAACCAGACACCAGTGTTCAAAGCCCAAAGAGAGGACAGTGGTCATGGTAGATTTGGATTCCTCCTTGTGTTTGAGTATACATGCGACTCTTTTTTTGGGATGCTTGCCAAACCATCATCTTACGTGCTTTTTTCTACACTTGTACTTAATTATATTATGTAATTATTATTTGTTGGATATTTTTCCATTGTTCTCTTTGATCTCCTAAAGCTGTTTTCACCATCTGATGAGTTAACCAGTTTTGATTAGTTTCTATAGTTGAGGGCCTGGACCTGAACTTTGAAGGCACCTGTGGTAGCTCCTTGGCTCTGCTCCTCTGTGTTACAGTCCTTTCCCAGTGTCATAGATAGCTCTTTCTGCTGCATGCCATAGTTGCTAATTTTTTTTAGCTATGTTCTATGGGACAGAGTTAATTTTGTTCATAGCAGATAGTATGGGGCTATGTTTTTGATTAGTGCTGAAAACTGTCTTAATTACAGATGTTTTTGCTATGTCTCAGCAGTGCTTACACAGTCAAGGATTTTTCTGATTCTCACCCAACCCCATCAGCAAGTAGGCTGGGGGTGGACATGAATCAGGGAGGGAACACAGATGGGGTAGCTGACCCCAACTGACCAAAGGGATATCCCGGACCATACGATGTCATGATCAGCAATAAAGTCTGTAAGGAAGAAGGAGGAGGGGGTGGGGGTGTTGGTCTGAATTATGGCATTTGTCTTCTCAAGGAACCATTAGGTGTGATGCATCCCTGCTGTCCTGGAGATGGCTGAACACCTGCTTGTCTGTGGGAAGTAGTGAATGAATTCCTTTATTTGATGGTGCATGCAGCTTTTGCTTTACACATTAAAACTGTATTTATCTCAACCCACAGCTTTTCTCACTTTTACCCTTCTGATTCTCTTACCTATCCCACTGGGGTGTAGTGAGTGAGAGGCTGTGTGGGGCTGAGGTGACTAAGAGAGTTAAACTGTGACATTATTTACATAAATATATCAACACTATAGTAATGACAGTCATCACCCCACTCATTGAACAAAGCTGATCTAAACCTAAACTAAGTATCTAGTGTCTGGTCATTGCATTGAGAAAAACAGGAAACAATTTTGAAATAAGTTAATGAAAAAATGTAAAAGTAATAATATATTTCTAAGAAGTCTGTAAGAAAGTATATTTCAGTTATACAAAATATTAAAATACAAAATACCCCAAAATTTTACAAGACTCTACAACCTCTCTGGGAAGCCTATTCCAGTGCTCCATCACCCTCACAGTTAAGAAGTTTTTCCTTATATTTTGGTGGAACTTTCTGTGTTCTCATTTGTGCCCATTGCTCCTTGTGCTATTGATGGGCACTATCAATGAAAAGAATCTGACATCCTCTTGAAACTCAGTGTTTAGATATTTAGAAGCACTGATAAGATCCCTTCTCAGTCTTCACTTCTCCAGGTTAAACAGACTCAGGTCTCCCAGTCTTCTCTTATATGAAGGAAATTCCAGTCCCCTAATCATCGCTCTGCTGGAGTCTCTCCAGTAGTTCCCTGTGTCTCTTGAATTGGGGAGCTCAGAACTGGACACAGCACTCCAGATGTGGCCTCACTAGGGCAAAGTAGAGGGGTATGAGAATCTCTTTTACCTGTTAGTCACAGTCTTCTACCATTGGCTACCTTCTCTATTAGAACAAGCGCTGGCTCATGGTTAACTTTTTGTCTACCGGAACTCACAGGTCCATCTCCAAATGCTGCTTTCCAGCAGGCCAATCCCTAACCTATACTGGTGTGTGGGATCATTCTTCTCTACACTTGCCCTTGTTGCACTCCATGGAAGTTGCCCTCTACAGAACCATTCAACCTGTCCACATGTCGCTGAATGGCAACACAGCCTTCCATCATATTAGCCAAACCTTTTGGCTTTGTATCATTAGCAAACTTTCTGAGGGTGCACTCTGTCTCTTCATCATTCCTTTGTCCCTTCATTCATTGGTGTATATGTTAAACAAGAGCGGACCTTCTACTGACCCCTGGGGAACACCTCTAGCTACAGGCCTCCAGCTAGACTACACCACTGATCAAAACCCTCTGAATTCTCTCATTCAACCAGTACTTAATGCACCTCACTATCCGCTCATGTAACCCACAGTTCCTGATCTTATCCATAAGGATGTTATGGGAGACAGTGTCAAAAACTTTGCTGAAGTCAAGGTAGACAACAGCCACTGTTCTCCACTCGTCTACTCAGCTAATCACACCAGACTAGTCAATCATTATTTTCCCTTGGTGAATCCTTGTTGACTAGTCCTGATAACCTTCTTTTCCCCTACATGCTTAGAAATGACCTCCAGAGCTGTTCCATCACCTTTCCAGGGATGGAGGTGGGGCTCACCAGTCTGTAATATCTTGCTTCCTCCTTCTTGCCCTTTTTGAAGACTGGAATAGCACTGGATTTCCTCCAGCCCTCAGGAACCTCTGCCATTCACCATGATCTTTCAAAAATGATGGAGATCAGCTGAGCAATAACATTATCCAGCTACTGCACTTCTGGATGCACCTATGGAGTTGTGGGTGTTCATCTTGACTAAATGATCTCAAACCCAATCCTAATCTTCCCACAGAGAATCTTTCTTTCTCCAGACTTCTTCTCTTTTCTCAAGGGACTGGGATTCTTGAGGGCCAGTCTTAGCAGTAAAGAAAGCATTCAGTAACTCTGCCTTCTCTGTATCCTGTCACCAGGGCACTCACTTCATGCAGCAGCAGGCCCACATTTTCCCTAGTCTTCTTTTTGCTATTGATGTAATTGAAGAAGCCTTTTATTTTTTTTTTTTCTGATCTTTCTGCCCAATAACTGGAAGTATAGGGACCCTCATATGTTATAATGAAACTTTAACCATATGAGGTTTTATTCCTTCGGTACTTCTACTGATAGACATTTCTAAAAATAGAACATTTCTAAACATCAAGTTAATCAGAATAGAGAGAGTCTGTGGATGCATTTAACCCTAATCCATCAATCTGACAGCATTTAACAAGTCCGTCAATCATATTTATTCTGGAAAAGTCAGAATACAATGTTCAAATAAATAAAAGAAGTCGTATAAAGAGCAACTTGACAAAGTGTATAGGAAGCTTTGGCTAACCAGAACAATTAATATTAAAAAAAAACCCCAAACAGATGTATGTCTAGGTATTTATTAATGGGAAAAATATTTTAATATTATTTTTTCAAACTGTAAGTGTATATTTAAAGTTGGTATCATAGGTTATTTTTCTAATTTTGGCTATGTTATTATTAAAATCAGGATAAACAAAGGAAAAATAAAATTATAATTTTACATTATCTTGAGGGAAGGTTTTGCAAAAGTATCCTTATTGCAAGTGTGAGATAGAAAAAAGTGGAAGATTCTAACAGATACTGCATACAACATTTGAAAAACTCATCTAAAAGGTGCCTCCGGTTTATGAAAGGTTCTTTACCTAAATAAAATGGTGTCACTACATGATTTGATTTAAATATTGACTTGTGTTCATGTTCCTGAGAAAAATGAGGGTATTTTGGTTTCTAATGCATTTGGATGCAAGAAAGTAACATAATCTTGAAACTAGTAGCAAATCTTTCTTACACTCCAAAGACATGCTGATATTGTGAACATAATATTATTAAGATTCATTATGAAATTACCATGACAACTGAAGTCAGCTGTGAAACACCAGATCAGGAGTAACACTCTCATTTAAAAAGAATAGCATTAGTCATTGTCACGCAGAGAAATGTAATTAATGTAAATTTTAGTTGCATATTCCCTTCTTAATTTTTTTCTTTAATCTTGTAATCACCACAAGTAATTTTTCAAAAAGGTGATCTTAGTAAGTGTTTAACATTTTTCTTAACCTAAGAATTGTTAGTTAATTTTTAGTAGTGTAACAAAGAAAAACTATTCTAAATAAAACTATTCTCCTCCCCCTCTACTCTGCACTGGTGAGACCCCACCTCGAGTACTGTGTCCAGTTTTGGACACCCCAGTTCAG
>JANHGL010005698.1:36836-87301 GCA_024611195.1 Ceyx melanurus | reverse complement strand
CATCACTCTACTGTTGGACAGGTCTGCTTGGATCTATGTGAGCCCTAAAGCACCCCACATTCCCAAAGCTTGCATTCCATAATTTTTCTTAATTACTTAAACCCCTTTCTGTTCCTTCTGAAATCAGATACAAACTCTTCACTGAGAACTCTGACCAAGCCCTTCATTTGCAGGATGTAGCTGGGGGACTCTACAGTATTTCTGACTTTAAGACGGTGAAGGGAAAGACTGGTCAATGGGTATAACCTTTTTATTTCCAGAAGCTCTGTCCTGAAGCAATTATCCCTCCTGCTTTATATGCCAAACCTTTGCCCAGTGAACTCCTGAATACTTGGATTAAAAACTACTTCTCACTTAGCTGGTTGACATATCCCTGCACTGATCTTTTTAAAGTTTACTATGGATCTGCTTGTGAGAAATTAAAACCCATCACTTTCTGGTGTGTTTCCAGATTGCTAACAGTAAATATTGGAACACAGAAAGCCACCGTGCTGGTGTCTTTGCTCCTGCAAATAGCCATAGAGAAGTCCATGAGCAGGACAAGCTGCATGGAAGAGGGTTACACAAACAACCCATGAAATCACTTTAACATACTGTAAAGAAGAAGAATATGTCTTTTTAGAAAGGAATTTATCAGAACTTTAAGATTGTCTAAAAACTAATGAAATGATTAGCACCGCACTGTGTTTGTTCAGTGATGATGCTTCTCCTGCACAGCAGCTGTGCATTATTATGGACCACGAATAGCTTCAGTCACCGGTGACTGGCAGCAGCATACTGAAGACAGGGTGTGTGCCATTGCAGTGTCTGTCACCCTCTGATTGAGACACTGTAGGTGTCCAGGGCTGTCCTTGTTCATTCTGAAATATTCCGAGGTAAAGCCATTACTCATAAAAAAAAGATGACTTTTCTTTCCACTTAACGGGAACACAGTAATAGAAGTGACCTATTAATTCATGGTACCTCCTACAGTTTAAACAAATCACTTTTGTTCTAGCTGTTGTAAGAAATGTCAAGTCAATGAAAATATCTAACATAACAACAATTGTCAAACAGTGACAATGAAATGGAAACATTAAGGAGAAGCAACAATTATATAGCAATGTTAAAAAAGAAGGAGGGGGACTATAAAATACCTGTGTCATTATAAGCCAACAGCTGTTTTCTGTAAGTGTCAGGAAAGGTTTTACTAATAAAATCAGAAGCATACTACCCTCTTGTATATTTGGTTCTGTATCCATTTGGAATATGGTACTTCTAGTTAAAAGCAGAGGAGAAAAGAAAAAACTTTTCCCTATCCAAAACCTACACCCTTGGCAGACAGAACAGCTATAAAGATGAAGGACACCTCCTGTTCCTGGGATTACCCAGCTGTTTGACCCTTGCTCTGTATAACACAGGCAGCCAGACTGTTTTCCTTTCCATAGCCTAAAAGTTGCATCCAAATGTCCTTGTGACAGCTGGCAATCGCTGCTGTAGGTGCACCCGTGGACATACAACCTTCCTCCCAGTCCACAACCCACTGATAAAGGGTGGCCTGAGGTTGCTCTCAAAGTTGATGAAAACTTGAGTCTTTCACTAGTAGCTCCATTACACATAAAGTGCAAAGCTGGCAGACCCTGGATAATAATTTGTGCAAGCACCAACAAAGTCTACAGGCAACATTTTTTCAGATAATCTCTTTGGGGCATTATATTTGTAGTCATAATCTCTATTAAATGAGTGAATTGGGGTGAACCATCATTGATGGAAAATTTTAAAAGATGAGAACACTATTGCTTAGCAGCTGAGTGCCTCCTTCTACTGGGCAGCTCTGTTTCCTGCTCTGTTTCCTATTTCTTTCTCCTTTGGACCTCATCAGAACAGCCTGTGATTAGTTGCCTGCTCTTTGATGCTCCGTGACTCCACTGCAGGAGCATCAAGGATTTAGCCAAACAGACAATGTTTAGGAGCAATGGAAGTTCAAGATAAACATTTATTTCAGGACAAAGCAGAGTTAAAAAGAAGATTAAAAAAGTCCAGAACTAGGGTCAAAAAGGAAAGAACTGAAGATAGATGTTTATTTAGAGTTCTTACTGCAGAACACTATTGTCCTATAAGAGTTAAAAATCTCTCCACTAGCATGTTATTTAGAAAAATCCAGCCCATATCTCCCCACAGGCATAGCCAGTGGAACTAGAGGTCAACAAGATGCCTGATGCTCAGTGCTGGGAAGCCAGCTTGTCATCTTCTGCAGAGGGATCATGGGCTGCACTGCACCAGCAGCCTCCCTGCTGTTCAATGGCCCCGAGGGTCAGGTGCCCATCAGCTCCCCCCAGCAAAAGGGAAGAGCACAGCTTGCTTTCCCCAATGTGAAGAGGGGCAAAAAGACATCTCCCTACCAAATCCTAGCAGCCGGCTCTCCACAAGCTCTTATTTCCCCTTCTGACAGCAGCAGCACCACTCAAAAATTCATCACAGACCCCAAAAATTCATCAGCAATTCCTCTTTCCCTTGTAACCTACAGCCTCTTGCCAGGTCTTCAAAGACAGCCTGCCACACAGGTTCTGCAGAGCTGCAGTGGCTCTTTGGGTTCTGGGTAAGCTTCTGAAGGAGGTCTGTGCCCCCTGGGCATGAAGAGAAGAAGCAGCTTCACCAAGTGATGGAGCTGACATTGAGCCCTGTTTTTTCACAAGCTACTAGAACATCAACAGTGTTTCTATTTCTTTCTTACACTGTTCCGAATCATGACTGGAGAGTGGTTTACTGCCTTTACTGAATGTACTATTGACCTCCTACAGTAACTTTAGGCAGAAGTTGGGCCTTTATATCTCGTTATTACCTTGTCCTGATGCTTTTTCCCTCCAAAAAGCACCACTCAAGTTGCAGTCAACTTTTACTGACTTAGAGCTACACTGCAGTGTTTCTCACTCCATTGACCTTCAGAGAAGTACTTCTTCATGTATCCTGAGGGACCATTTTCCTCAGAGTATTTCCCCTCGAGCATGCAGACAGCCCTTGTGCTCCTGCCTCTTCTGCTGCCTTTTCTGTTGTCTCCACTGCTAATCATGTCTGTGACATGGAGGTAACAAGAGTGGTGATAAAACATTAAGAAGAAAAGCATTGCTAAGTCTCAGTCTTCAACTGCAAAAGAAACTTAGAAGGAGGGTTGACTCAGCACTCTACTGCAGCAATTCATTTTGTTGGTTTTTTTTTTAATCAAATGCAGCCTATTTAAAAAGAAAAAAAAGGGGGGGAGGGGTGTGAAGAAATGGCAATAGACTTATCAGCGAATTAGTCATGGAATATTTTGGCTCCTCTAAGACTGGCAAAGCTACAGAACTATACCTAATCCTGTCGCAGTCTTAAAATTAATATCGCATCCCACTCTCATTCTGTGCACTGGAGCATTCATTGTGGTTTTCCCTCCGTGGGAAAGACTGTACCAAGCTCAGAAAGTGCACGAGTCAAGACGCACATGTCGACTGTGAGGGCTGCTTGGGCTCAGGGTTGGAAATGCCCAAGCAGTCCAGAGGACGAGAGGTTCTTGTGACAGACCTCCAAAAGAGGGGCAGAGCTTTGCTAGAGGGACATGGGTTGTCAACACGGCAGTCACGATCAGGCAGGAGCTCAGCCTTCCTGGCACCGTTTGCTGATGGTTGCCACCTTCTTTTCTCATTCACTTCCCTGCGAAGGCCAACTCTATCCTGTTCTGACAGCACAGCTGTGTTGGTCAGAGGTGCGATGAGATGTGTTCTCTGACAGCGTAAGCTGCCACCACGCTCTGGCATGTTATTTTTCTCCAGTTATCATTAACACTTAGAGTGAATAAACCTCTTAATGCAGATTGCCACAAATCCCCATTTGTCTTCTGTTCTTTTAGGCGGAGAAACACAATATGTGTCTGCGCTGCAGTCACAACAAAGACGGCGAGTTCTGCCCACGGTCCAAGCTAGTTTTAAACCAGCAGCCGTGTGGAGGCAGAGCCACCCTCCAGACGGCAAGAGGCAGATCAGCTCCCGCTGAGCATCCCTGGATAGCACGAATAAAGACAGCCCAGGTACAACACAATCTCAGAGGCCACTCTTAGGTAGAAACACACTCGAGTGTGGCACAAGTCCCACCATAAAAATCACAAAAGTCTTCAGCTGAAGAAGCTTCTGTGAGTTTCTTGCCAATGACGAGATACTTGGGATTTCTTTTGAAATCCCAGTACTTTCAAATCAGGCAGTTATGTCAGCAATTTCAGCCTCTGGTTTGTAAAAAGGAAAGTAAAAAGGAAATCTTCAGTCAGGAAAGAAGTCAGCAAGTGAGACCTCCCTTCTCAAAAAAAACCCAAAAAGCAGATGAAGAGACAATGTCTTTAGAGATTTTTTTTGAGGGCTGGTTGCATGAGGTGCTGCTCATCCTGTTTTGATTTATTCTGTACTTCTAACAAGACTTCAACTGCTGGTCTCTACAGTGAATACCAGTGAAAGTTTTGCCATGTTTTGTGCTTTTCCATACATTCAACATTTTAGGAAATACATGTCTCTCAGAGACCAAAACCTAGATACATCAACAATATAGACTGCAGGGATTTTTAGGTTTACTTCAGTGACAGAACATTTTAAGCTAACACACCCTTGAGTGAACATCAAGTTCTTTTCCCATGACTCTTTTGTGATATTACTCCATTATCCAGTCCAAAGGAACAAGCACACAATATATTTAAGCTTAAGTGATAAAGAAATAACAGATATACCAGGAAGCAGGGCTTTCTGCCCACCTCATGGAAGAACCTCGTGTACACCTGAGCTGCTGGTGGAAGGCATCACATGGAGATAAAGAGGGGAAAAAAGCCAGACAACCAACAAACTGATGTGTACTTTCGCTCCACGGGTGACTACAAAACATAACAAGAAGGGGTGCAACAGGATTTGCAAATGAGCACATCACTAGAATAACTTAGGGGCAGTAATTAACCACATGGGAATTACTGTAAGCTGAATTCAGACCTTCCTGTACAGGTATTGATCTATGTCTCCTTGACCAGAACAGAACAGACCAGGGTTAACTTTCAGTGGATTTTATGACTTTTCTTTCAAAGGGAAAAAGGGAGAAAGCAGATGCTGAAGATATACTACAGTTAACATGCACAAATAACATAATGCCAGTAAAAAAAAAAAATAATTAAAATTAACTGCTAGGTCTTCACTCTCATTATTACATGCTCTGTTGTGTAATGTAAACTATCCCTTTTAAGCTTTTTTGAAATGGCTCAGATAAATACAGACTTCTTTGCAAAAGTAAATAGGGCACTGTGATTTCAGCTTTTCCTTTCCTCCTTCCTCCTTTTTTTTCCCTTCTACTCCCTCACCACCACTTCCCTGTTTACAATTTCAACTGTATTTACTGATCATCAGCAAATGTGTAAACGATGTAGCTGGGATAGTTAACATTCTGTTTAGCCAAGATCTTCAACCTTGAGCTTGCAAATGTTGCTGTGAGCACTGGTGGCTAAAGACAGAGGTTTTCAATTAGAGCCGTGCAAGCGCTTAATGCGTGCATCTGTTCTGCAGAAAGGCTACACATCTTTAAAATTTTAACACAAGCACACTGACATTGCAAAGGAAAATCAAACCTCAATGAGGAGCGAATGGTTAAAAAGGTTGCTGAGGATCTTATTTGCATTTTTTGGATGGCTAATTAGGTCACAAGGGTTAATTTGTTAAAGAATGGTCTGTCTATTGTTATGTTGGCTGTCAGAGCCCATCTCAATCAAGCATAACTACAGATTACGGGGCAGCTGTCTTTGATCAAAATCTGAGTCCTTGTTTAGTCTTGGTTCAAAATGGAAAGCCTAATAGTTAATACTTTTAAATTATTTTGTAGCCTAAGTGCCAGTGTCAGTAAAAGTCCCACTGAGGAAAATAAAAGCTTTCTTATGAAAAAAAGCAAGGAACTTCTCTCAAATTAAAATTGTCAGTCTGATGCTTTGCACCTGAAAAAAGGTATGGTGGCTTTGGCATATTTTTTTTCCCTCCAAAACAAAAAAACTCAAACCAGTCCAGTACCATCCTGTTTTGGGAACTTTTTCAATCTGAGCAACATTTGCTGAGGACTTTTGTCCCTTCAATATATTGAACTGGAACAAAAACACTATTACAATGGACACGTCCCCCCACTATAGTGAACAATTACTCGACAGTCTTGTTTTTTTTAATGGACATACCACTTTAAGCTTTCACATCTGTTCTGCCCTCTAATTACAAATGCAAAAAGAATATAATTCACAATTGCACCATAAAAAAAAAAAGGAAACCGTAAGTGATTTAAATGCATGTGTATGTTCTTTAGTAAACACAACATGCAATCTGCTATGTTTTTCCCATGTACTGGGAACAAATCAGATGGAAAATCTGATGTACCAATCAGAGATTTATCTTCCTCTCTCCCTTTATTCCCTTACTAGAAGAAAGATTTCACTATATGAATGAGTCTGTTGCAGAAGTAAACTGGTAGAAGAACCAAGTTCATTGTCCCTGCTTCTTCTTAAACAGCAGAGGATTGAATAAATCTGAGAGTACTTCATTGTTCTTAATTTATTTAACAAATTTTGATGTCTTCTGTCTGCAATCTGTCCCTGAGAGACCTCTTTTTTTGTTTTTGTTTTTGTTTTTGTTAGTTCTTAAAGAATTGGGAAAAATGACACACAGGATTTTTCCTCTCTTTTTGGTTAATCCTACTTTAAAAAAAAAACCAAACGTTTTCTACCCACTTTTGACATTTTTCTCTGTTGCAGTTACTGCAAATACCAGAGGAATTTTGTCAGCATTTCTGTTCCCAATCGAACATGGCTCATAAGCAATTTTGAACAGCCATCTGATATGTTAGTTTGGGCAGATTCAACCAGTTATTACTGGAAAACAACTTACTTTCTTCATGTCTCCCCATCACAGTGGTTCTCAGAGGTAGGATGCCAGTAAATTATTTCATTTAAGGGGTTTTCCTTCTAATATTCACTTCAAATTTACAATTCCTATAAATATATCTGTTAGGAAACTCTTGTATGAAATTTGTATGTGAATATGCAATAACCAGTAAGATAACTTTGATATCTACTTATTTCCTCTTGTAACATGCTATACAGGGCTATAAATGAACATTTTCTCAAGCTTATCAGGTCTACTATGTGCTTTTTCAGTTGTTACCATAAGGCTAGGAAGATTATATGCTTGCTCACACAATTCTACAGCCCCAACAATGCTTCTGAAGAAAGTCATGAAGTCCATGCTCTGATCTAACAATGAACCTTACAGAAGAGCTACTATAGGAGCTGCTGTTGTGGGTTTTGTGGGGTTTCCACCAAGGTATATAAAGTGTTAAAGCACAGGAAAAGTCATCAGGAGAAATGCTGATGATGTAAGACAACCACTTCTTAGAGTCCTCTGAAAATCTCATGTACTAACACCTATTGAAAGACCAAATGCCCAAATCTCAAATGTTCCCTTATTTTCATGGCTGTCAGTCTTCTTACTACTGGCTTTAAGTTTGCAGCAGAATCTCAGGAGTGTGTGGTGGTGTGTGACGATGCATGGAGCTCCCTATCCATCCTCCATCCCTTACAACACCTAATTATTGTGGCTAAACAGCTGAGGAACAGCAGTGCCCACGCGCTTCTGTTGCTGCTCCGCATTAGGAACAGATCTAGTTAGAGAAACAGGAGCAAGGCTTGCAGCTTAATGATGGAAAGCTTTGGGGGAAAGCCTGGATCTGCAGATTTTCACTGACGTCTGCCTAAAGCTGCAATTGCATGGCAGTGTGGCAAGCCCTGGCTGAAAAGCACACTCCACCATCCATGTTCACCTGGACTTGACATTGCTCTCCAACAGAGGGTCGATCCTACACAACCCGTGGTGCTAAAGTGTCTAAACAAAAGAAATGGGGTTTCACTGGTAGCCTGAGAGCACTGCCTAGTGAGACAGTGTGAGGATTCAGCATTGTACAAAAAAAGCTTCTGTGGAGGCAAGGGCAGGCAGCCCATGGCCCTGTGGTCCAGCCACACAGATCCTCTCAGCGTGTCACCAAGCCATAATCCAAACAGAGCTATGGGCTAGGAAAGGTCTGCCTTGCTTCTGGCCTGAAGGCCCACACCAGCACCCTCAAAGAACAGAAAGTCCACAGCAGCTGAAAACTTAGGAAAACCACATTTCCAGAAAGAAAGTGCATTGGGTAAGAGCACAGGAAATTGAAATGCACATTTAGGACAACACACACTGGGCATCAGCTTCAAGATGCCTCTCTGGGACATTTCAAAGCAAGCAAAAAATTGATATCAGCACAGTTTTCAAGGGATGAAAAGAAAGGCAGACAACATCATCCATTGTTTTCCTTTCCTCACTTCTCTCTCCATCTAGTAACCACAGAATCGGGGCAAAACAGGGATGTCACACCAGGATGTGGCAGAGCTGGATGCTGCAGCATCCCAACCCGCTCGGGCTCTCCCATCCCTTCCCTCTGCTGTCCCTGGCTGCAGCTGGCATGGCAAATGGCCACTTTCTCACCGCAGCAGTTGGTTCCTATTGTTTCTCTCGGGCATCAATAGGCCTCTGCCGCTCCATTTTATCCCCGTAACAGCCAGCACCCCAGCAAGCTGCTGCCCTGTTTGTCTCCCCTCCGTCCCCTGGGACCGGGGTGGAGAACTGTGGGGTTTTTTTCCTCAAGAAATGGCAGGTGCTTGCTCTTTGACAACATGAATTGAATCCTAGCGTGGCAGACGTACCGGGAAGAAAACAATCCTCGCCTGGACTGTGCCTCCGGTGTGAAAGGCAGAGCCTGCACTCGGCTGTGCTGGGCACTTTGGAGCCCTCACATCAGGCAGGAAAAGGAGGTATCACCTCAGAAAGAAGTGATAAGCTGTATCACTGCTGTAAGCAGCACAGCACCAGTACCCCCAGACCCTGGCTCTTCTTCCTCCCTGCTATTTCCACCCATTTTCAGGCTCTCTGCAGCTGTTTGACTTCTGTGGGGACCCAAGCCAGGCCAGCCTGCCTGCCTCACTTTCTTCTTGCCTTTTTTTTTTTTTTTCCCTCTTTGCTCTCATCCTTCCTGGTGATTCCTCCTTCTTCTTCCTGCCCCACAGCAGTAAAAGCCCCATTTAAAAAAGACTCACGGCTGATGTGGTGGTGGTGTATAAGAAGTGGGGTTCGTTGGCAGCCAGGTCACTGCCTTCCTCCCTGCTACTCACTGCAGCAGCTGCTGAAAACACCCGTATGACCACTTCAGCCTCTAAGAGCAGCTGGTCCTGGTCTTGCTGGACCACAATCTCTGCAGCAGTCATCTGTCTTCTACAGCTCCTGAGGACTGTCCTAATGGTCTCTGCAGGAGCATCCTTCTTATGCCTATAATTGCAGCAGAAACTCCAACAGTCCCAAACAAGACACAAGGATGTACTGTTTGGGGCAAAGGAGACAGTGCTGCTGGTCTTTTTGTTGAAATCTAGTTGAGGACTGATGGAACCTTTCCATTTGTTGTTGGTTTTTTTTTCTTTCCTTCAACATCCTACTTCTTCAGGAGTGCTGCGAGCCTGCCAGGAAGTAGGCTGACCTAGAGAGAGGAACAGATACATTTTTGGTGATGAGAAGGGAGCAAGAACAGAGAGAGTTTCTCACTGGTAAGAAATATCCTTCACAGAACTGCATCAAATTTGGCAGCTCTGAGAAATCTCTCTGGATCTCCTCGCCCCATCATATGTCATGGCTAAATGATAAAACACGCTGTTCTCTCACTAAACAAGAGTGGAAATATCAGGAAAGTAGGACATCGCTGTCTCCTGAGTGGCTCCACCTCTCAGACAAAGGCCATGTGGGCTGCGGGGGAATTTTGTCACCATTATTAAAAAATTAGATGATCTCACCCTCCGTCATAACAGTTGTGAGTAAAAACAGTCACAAAGTAATGCAGGCAAACAATAAATCAGCACTAGGGGAAAGAGCAGGGGTCTGTTACACAGCAAAAACCCATCTTACAAAAAGCAATTCTTTCCACTTTGAAGGAAAGACTGAATGGTTGGGGCTTAATAGATTTCCAGATACTATCCAAAAATTTCCTATTTCATCAGGATTCTTCTAATGATTTTTTGCAGGGCCACAATGGCCAAGCATTGAAACTAAACTAAACCACAACTAAAGAAGATTTTTTAAAGTTGAAATCAAAACAGAAAATGCAAAAGATAAGCAAAATAGAGTTCTGCTTAGAACTTTGATTCTTGAGATAAATTCATATATTAGCAAACTACACTTGTATGTTCCCATGTACTATGTTGTCAAGGATTAGGGTGTGTGAATACACACATTTTAAACTTTTGTGGTTGCCCTGCTGCTGGGGCCTCATGTGGCAGAGTCTCATAGTTCTGCTTCAGAAGGGCACTAAAGCTCATGCAGCCCTTAGAGCTTGAGAACTTCCACTGCAGTCAGCTAAGATCATTATGTTCCCTGTGCTAGAGCTGCCTGTAAAGCCTTTATTACAGGAGGCCATACTCTGACTCAAATAATCTGTAAAATTTACTTTTTTTCCCCCCCATAATTCCTATTTTTGCAAGAAACAGAAGGTAATCAGAGCCAAGATTACCACCTCTCCCCCTCCCAGCTAAGTTCTTCCACCCCATCAAGTGTTATGCATATGCCCTACCCACCCCCAATATACACAACTCATTTTAGGAGCCTAGAAAAGGTCAGTTTCTGTATTTCTTTATTTAGTGAGCTATGGCAGTGGCATTTCTCGTTTCTCCATGTAACTATGTCATACTTCACAATATGTCTTCCTTACAGCACTGTGATATTTTCAGTTATTTGATCAGATAGTGGATATTTTGGTAACTGAATGCCTGCATTTTCTGTAACTTCTATACTATCCAAATGGGATCACCCAACTTCATTGTCTATAATTGCTCATTCCCACACAATGCTTAATAGTGTAACTCTGCTGAATCCCATACAGATTTGGAAATCAACAAGTAGAGAATTTACATGGCTTGTAAGAAGGCTAACCAAGGAAAGCCATGCTCAAAAAATGCACTCCATCCTTTCTGGATTTGCAAGCACTGGGCCAGCCCAAAACAAATGAGAATAGAATTCGCACCAGAATGCATAGCATTGGATAGCTGATGCTATTTTAAAAGTCACTTCAGATAAGGAAAAAACTAACAGCCAGGTTTTGCAAATATGGCAGGTTCCCAAGAGGGGGCTGTGGCTGCTGATGCCACAACAGTTCATCAACTGGATAAGCATATACTTCTGTCTCTGCTAACAAGTCATAGAGCAGAATCAAGGCTGACATGTTTAACTACTTTTAATCTCTTTTCTAATAGGATTAAATCCATTATTCATAGAAATTTGCATATTTTGGAGTATGATACAAAGGTGGGATTCTGCTTTATTCAATTACAATGCATGTCATATAGAAGGGACTGTAGCCTACCCAGCTCCACCAACACAAATTCTTCTAGCCATGGATATTTTTTCATGTATAAAGTTTTATATGGAGGAAGTTTGGCCCAACTGTTCTTTCACTTATTCTGGCTACATATAATCACTTTACTGTAGAACTTAGGCAAATTTCTGTGGGCAGAATATGATCACAATATTGTGAAATGTCAGAAAAGATTTTATTTTTTTTTCCTAGACTTTTCTTCACATTTTGATTTGCAAATATTTTTCTAGATTTGAGACAAAGAAGCTCACATTTCAAAGATGTTTCAGAATTTTCAACAGACCTGGTAAAAAAAATAATTTTTTTTAAGTGGGACTCTTTGGTGTCTCTCCCCTCACCAAATTAAAATCTTAGCCTCTAGTTCATTAGAATTGTACTAACAGTGCAGCTCCAGATAGTCTTGAGTTGTTCTAAAAGGCAAAGTAAAACAAAGGTGTGAAGAAGTCTTTGTACAATATCCTTGCAAAAGTAGCGTGATGCTTTTGAACCAGTCCATGTTATGCTAAACCTCACAGCTACCAGCAGTCTGCACTGAAACTGGAGAGTTAACTAAAAAAATTTTAAAATCTCAAATCAAATGCTTAAAAAATGGGAGATACTGGTAAATAATGCCAGAAAGTTAAATCAGATGCAGCCTCAGTTGTTCAGCACAGTAGAATTCCCTCCTACGAAGAATTTACACTGAAAACCCAGGAATCAACTTCACCTGCTGAAGGTGAATTATCTCATAAATTTAAAATAATTAACAACAAATTGGCCATATGTACCTTTCATTTTTCCAAGTGGAAAGGAAGAAGCTAAAAAAACGCAACAAAAAAACAACCCACCAACCAACCAAAAAAAACCACAAAAAAACCCCAACAACCCAAACAACAAAACCAAAAATCATTTAATCTGAAAAAAAGCTGATTAATAGTGATACTCCTTAAACCTCAGAAAGAGAGAAAGAAATGGCAAGATTAAAAAGAAAGACAGAAGGGAAAAGGTTCTTCATGAAAGTTATGAACCTCTTGCAGACCTTTTGCACCACCCAGGTAGTAACTTCGCTGGGTGCCAGGGAGGGCTCGTTGAAATCCCTGGGTCGCAGTGACCTCTAGGGGTAAACTCTACATCTGCAGGATTCCCCCGGTTCGAGATGAAAAGTGGTTTTTCTGCTACACAAAAGGAGTCTCACGAGAATTTTTTTTTCCTGAGAATCATAAAAAAACCCTCCATGAGGAGCTTGCCAGAGCATCCAGATATATGAAATTGTGAGTCTTTCAGAATGAACTTGACAAAAAAAGGTTGCTTCTCAGAAGACAGATGAATGTAATGAACTGAGAACATGATCACAGAATGAAAACAAAACAAAACAAAAAATACAAAAATTAAAATAAATTAGAGTCAGTCCTCTTGCCTGTTGAACACAGTGGTAAAACTCACACTCACCTTTGTGAGTGATGTGATGGGCAACTGCTGTCCATTCATTTATCCCTACCCAAGGAATGCCAGCTGCAGTCCTGCAAGAAAAAGAATGCTTTTAAACATAAAACTGCAATCCTTGGCATCTAAAAGCAAACCATTTGTGAGTCCTGTTCTGGGAGAGCCTCACTGCTTTAAAACACTGAGAATTCAATTTCCATTGACTCAGAGACTCCTGTCTCCTACCAGACCAGCTTACAAGGGCCGTAAGGCAGAGTAACATCTACACTGTCAGGTTATGTTTTAGAACACTCCCCACTGCAGAAGGAATTAAAAGCTCAGTCCCTGTTATTTGTAGAAGTTATGTAATTAATTTGTAGCATGCATTAAAAAGCTCCAGGGAACCAGAATGGATTAAGTTAGTGATTTTACTATTGTTCAACCCAGCTACACTCCAATTCTCAGGGAGAAGACAGGGGACTATAAACTGGAGGTTGTAGCCTCTAAATCCCACTCCCAGGCTTGTGCCAGCTGCCACTAAGGTCCAAACTTTGACTTTCTGGCCAGTCACAGGCTTCTCCCTAGAAGTGGCCTGGCCTGTACTGATATTTCAGAGGCATATTCATAGGGAAAGGGGTTACACACACAGAAGTATTTTATGGTGCTTTCAATGAGCACAGAGGACTTTCTTATGCTCACAGAGGTGGAGTGGGCAGAACCTGAGGGGTCTCACCACGGGCTTGTCTGTGGTGCCTGAAGACACGACTTACAAAGCCTTATGAAATGTGGAATTAGATGTTTGGATCCGATGAATGAGATGAGAGGAGGAGGAGGAGGCAGCCTGTAGTGGGTGCAAAGAAAAGACAGAAAGTGGGGAGGTTTGTCCACATGGCTTTTGAGGAGTGGAACTCCACCTCCTTCCACTATGGATAGTCCTCATACATTCAAAGGTATTTAGGCAACTGATCTGGTTTTCCAGATTTTTAACATTACATTTTCCTAATTGGATTTTACTACTATTAAAGATTCAAATAGTATGAACCCCTGCAGAGGGGGGAAAAAAAAAAAAAAAGGAATCACAAACAAAAGAGCAGCTAGTTAGAAGAGTAATATGATTGGATTTATTGGACACACGACCACAGACAGGGGAAATACTGCCTGGTATAAGAAAAAAAAAATAAAAAAAAAAAAAAAAGGAAAGAAAAAAAGGCCCAATGCTTCTTTAAGCAAGGGAGAATCAGAGCAAAACAGCCTTGCAAATCAATCATCCATTACAAACCAGAACATATTGGCATCTCAGTCTGCAGTCACTCAGGATGGGGGCGAAGTCTCCTGATGCCAGCATTGCTCCAGGCTTTCTGAGACATCTGGTCATTTCAGTGAAAGGTGAAGACTCCGAACAGAAGTGAATACACATGAAAATTAATTTAAAAGAGGGGGGAAACCCTCTCTCTAGTGCTTCTGGGATGATTTCAGGGGGAAAAAAAAAAAAGGGAGTCAGTGCAGTGCAACGCATTGACTAAGCAACAAGCGTGAGGGGGGAAGTGTAACTGAGCTTGCTGCAAAAAGCAAAACCAGCATCCAAAGCGGTTCCCTGACATTTCCAGAACCTTACAGGAAACCGGGTAAAAGAAATAAAACAAGCAGGAATTAACCGATGTAACACGAGAGGTCGCTCTAGAACAGGATTAGCCGTTTCGACAACTCCCGTTAATCCTGGACGGTGACAAAATCCCAACAATCTACCTTGAAGAGCAATGAAGTTACAGTAGTTTGCAAACTGGGCTGGGGCTTTTTTTTGGCTTTTTCAAACGTGCATATGTTTCTACATCCATGGATAAAACTGCTATTTTTTTTTCTCCCACTGACACTGAAAAAATCAGATGGAACCAGACGAGCTAATGACAATGTGACAGGGTGGGATTAACTCACGTGGGAGAAAGGGTGGCATCTTCACCAGTTTTGTTCTTTTGATGGGAAAATTATTATTGCCCACAATAAGTAGTGTGGCTTTACTTCAGAAAGGGGTTATCAAATGGGGGTGGAGGGGAAAGAGAATGCAAAAGTAAAATAAATTTTAAAAAAATGAAAAAGCAATCAACAGAAAATAACCAAATCTAGGTACACCATCCAACAACAATATCCCCTGAGTGTCTTTACTCTGTCTTTGCAAACAAAATCCTCTCAGCCTTGGTTACTTTTCTTCTACTGGATACCCATGTACAAAAGGAATTGAGTTATTGCCTGTTTTCTAATCTGTGGAGTGATGCTGCCTTTGTTAAACATTGGCTCTCAACTCTGTCCTTAAATTTATGACTCTTTCTGCAGCATATGACTTGCTTTCATTGAAAGAAAGCTTGCCATTTTGTTAATAAAATTCACATTTTCAAAGAAAGAAACTGAAACCTCTCTTCTAATTGCCTACACTCATATAAACTAATGATGCTAGGTTGGTAATGAATATGACAAATTCCTATGGTAATTTGCACTTCACGCTGGCTCTGTGTGGGCTTGCAATAACATTTGCTACACTAAAAACATGAGGTGAAATCTTGGCCTCATTTGAATCAATGATTTTTTTAATTTATTTTTTTTTCTCTTCCAGCCTCCGCAGGGCTGTGCTGCGATGGTGCCTACTGAATTCAGTGGCATTATCTGTTTGATTGCTGTGAACATGGCCATATGGACATATCCTTTGCCACATGGCATCACAAATGAATATCTGATTTTTTTCCCCCAAGAATTATAAGATGTTATGCTATGTGATGGTACCATAAAATATTTAGGTTAAGTCCCTGCTCCTGCCAAAATCAACAATAAAGAATTGCAGTGATCTCGGAGGGACGGGATTTCACTCTAAAACATGCAGAAGGGCAGCTCTTTAATGGGGGAGCACAGGGGTTTTATTTAATCTTCAATCCTGGGAGCAGCTTTGGTACCACAGGACTGAGTTTTCATTCATGCAGCTACGTAAGGCTAGTGCATTGCCCTTTTGCTGCTCTTTCCCAGCTTTTGACTGCTTTTCAACACAAGCGTTTTCTGCCTTTTGCTTCCACCCCCCTCCTTCCCCTAAAGTAACGGGCATCCATCAATTCAGTGATAACTAGGTAAAGCTGAGCAGCTTATGATAGACGTGGGATCAGGCAAGACTGTCTCGCCTCCATTATGTGAATCATTTATGACTTCTAGCAAAATTTCTTGAGGAAAGGGGTGAGAGCTCCACTTATTTTACCAGTTTCCTGTTATTTTATTCCGGATTTTGTTCTTTGAGTAATGACGATAATGCTTGAGAAACAGAGAAGTGGAATAACAAACAGAGAGAAAATAGGAGTTTGGGAAGGAGGAGGAAATGGCTTGGTGTGAAAACATGACACCCAGCTGGGGAGCATGTCCGATACCTTCCGCTTCACTCAGCTCTGGGGCAGTATTCATTTAGCATTAAGAAGTGTGGCTCAGTTGTATTGCCTCCAAGATGTGGCCCATATAACTAGCAAAGAAAATCTTCATGCCTAGCACTTCTTTTAAAAATAGACTGCAAGGGTGCCAAGTTTAGCCAACAACCTAAATAATGCTGAGCTTTTCCCTGAGTTGGTTTTCTCTCCCCTTATCCCTTCAGCACACCTCACTCACTGCCCTCCTTAAATACCTCTGTTACCTTTAATTCCTCACTGAATTAAAGCCACTCTCTTAAGAAAAGGTCCTCCCTAGGACTCAGCATCTCCGGGGTCTCTGCCTGAGGCTCACAGAACCCACAATTTCCATGTGTTGTCTAAAACACCCAGTGACCCCGGGTGTTTCATGCCAGCTTGGCCAGTACTCACCAGGCTACAGCGTTGGAGGGTCACCTTGGGTGGCATCCCTGGGCTCCAGACAAGGAAGCAATGGGTCCCTCAGCTGCTGAGAGCATTTGCTCACAACTGCAACAGGGAAGATGCAAAATACTCCAGAATAGTAAGTGACCACAAGGATGCCTGGCATAAATAACGGGGATTTTTGTTTAAAAGCTTCAGAAAATTCAGTAAAAGGACAGCTATTTGCCAAACCTGGGTTTCTCTTAATGCACTGTCTGAAGTCCACACAAAGACAATAAATGCCTGACACGTGTAACCAACCCAAAATCCCAGTGGCTGCCAGTGAGGTCCTGCCCAGGCTGTTCCATGTAACTGCCAGAGCTGTGGCCCTGCACTTTATGTAATAGAACCTGTTACAACACGGTGGTGTGTGAAAGAACTAAAACAGCCAGAAATAATCCTGGGGGTAGCTGTGAACAGCTAATAGTGTAAAGGGAGTTTCGGTAGAATAATAAACACAGTATAGCCGGAAAAAGGAGTGCAATACATTTTTGTTTCAGTGTCATTTCTGCAACAAAAATATTCTTGAAGAGGAATAAGTTCCTTGATTTGATGATGCTAAATCTAATAGGGAACTTGAACTGCTGCTTACACATCAAGGTATCCTTCAATCCCTTGTTCTTATAACTGTTGTGTAGAGATACCTTTCCTCCTAAAGACTGTAGAAATCATAATTTCTGTTAAGAGGTTATCACAGCTTTTTAACAATAAAGCACTTGACAGCAGATTTTATTTTCTACTTACTGTTCAAGATCTGCTCACTAACATTGAGCAGTTCTCCTTACACATAAATTTGGCTTTTTTGGAGTTTATATGGTGTCAGCTTTACCTCCAGTGTTTCATTTGGCATATAGTACTTGATAGCACTAGTACTGGACTGTAGAGTAAACAAATAAAGTTTTGTGGGGAGAAAATATTCACTCAGAGATTCTGTTGCTGAATATTGTAAAAACCTAGGAAAGGAATATTTAAGACAAGCCAGCCAGCAATCTTCATTCCTTTCCACTTCCAGTATCCTTTCCAACTCTTTTCTTTCATTCTTTCCTCAGACACTTTAACTCCCAATTGAAAAAAAAATAATCAATATGTTAAATTAAAAAAAAATAAAATCTTCAATCCCTAGTGTACTTTATCAAAAAATGTCACCAGGGTCTCTTCTGACACAGTTGGCTAAAGCTGCAAGGCTAATGTTCGTGTCCATTAGTGAACATTAGAGTTGGTCTGATCTCCAATTTTACAGTCATCTTGCCTTCAATAGTAGGTACGTTTTCTTTGGCAGGATGCTTGTAATGATAATGAATTGATCACTGCTGGATTGCTCAAGTGCTACATGAGCTTTATAGACAGAGGGCTTAATCCTCCTCAGATTTACATTCCCCTGGCTGCTGCAATTACCTCTGCTGTGGCTGTGCTGGAAGTACTTGCCATAAAGAAATGAAAGCACCTAAACAAAACAAGATGGTTTTTTTAACAAGCAAATGTTTTATCTTTTTTTTTAATTCTTTTTTTTTCCCTGTCTAAGATTCAAGGGCTATCCAGGTTTCAAGTAGTCTGAGGTTTATTGTACCCATAACACAAAGTTTGCAGTCACAAACTGAACTGAGGCCTGGCAAAAAGCAAAAAAACCCCAAAAGATCCCTTCCTGATCACTTCTGCTGTTCTATAATCCCAGGAACCAGGCTGATAAAATGAACAGATACAGGGAAGCAGAATGGGATGAAACAATGAGACACGGGACATCACAGTGACAGGGCAGAATACTGTTGTGCTATTAATTGTAGGCATTGTGCAACACAGGCAATTTGAGGAGGTTATCCTGATTACCCAAGGTGGCTTTGGATACACTAGTGATTCAAATTCAAGACAAATGAGGAGAGTATTCACATTAGGGGATATGACCCATATTTTCTTAACCCAGCCTACAGTTTTCAGACTCTTACAGCATATCACTGCATAGACTCATTGTTAGGAAAAAGTTAGGTGGTTGATTTTTTAGTAATTTAGGTCAGACCAGTAAATACAAATTTTATGCCTCATTCTTCCTTCACATTCTCTGTGTTTGTTTGTGGACATATCTGCTCTAACAGGCTCAAGGACTGAGACTTTATTCTGCTAAACAGCACAAACACACCCATCTTACCATTGACAGACCCATTGAAATTTTACTCACAGGTAAAAATTAGGATCAGTTTCCCATTCACAGAGCTTCTTTTGTTATTTCAGTATTCAAACGCTTGTTATGACAGCACTCATTGCAACACTGGTGGTGATTTGAAGCCTACCTGCTCCCCAGGGAGAGGACTTGGTCCTTCCAGAGCTTTCATTCTGCCACCTCTCAAAGTCGTACATCTCTGCTGGAGAAAAAAAAATAATAATTAACAAATAGACTGGGGAAACAAAGCATAACATTTTATTAGCACTTCATGTGATGTGATTGCTGCAACACAAAGACATGGAAGAAGCAGCCATCACCTGCTATTTCAAGACTAAAATTACAATTTCAATTTACAGTTCTTCAGTGTTCTTTAGGTGGACACCATTAACTTTCAGTCACGTTCCTGAATAGCCTTTAGCAGCACTTTAGCTTTTAGAATAAGCTAAGCAATGTAGAATTTGTTTTGTGGTGGTTATTAATATTGTTGATTGGCATCCGAAGGACATTTTTCCTCTGGGAACAACCTGAAATGTTTTGCTGCAGCAACATATGTTCAGGGTGGCAGGGGGAAGGTATTTGCTATTGACTATATGATGGGAGAATGTTAGGCAACAGTAAAACAAATTATAAAGAGCTGTGCCAGAAGGAGCAAAAACTTTAAATGACAAAAACAACAAAATATTTAGGTACTGCTTCAATGGGGTTTGAGACTCAAAATCATGTTGGGAAACTGGATGTTTTAAGTGTTTGATATTGGATACTTGAGATATTTTATACTGGGAGACTTTGAATTGAAGTTTCATCTGAAATACTAATTTTCTTTAGGAATATTTTTTTGAGGAGGCAAAAGAGGCATTGAAATAATTCACTCTTCAACTGCAAAAGGACAGACATAAAGGTCAACATTAAAAAAAAACCAAAACCAGTCTCCTCAGTGTTTCTTGTTTTGTTACTATGTTCTCTAAGACAGATGACAGCTGAATTAAATGGAAATGAGGATATATTTTTTTTTCTACTTAAATGGAAATACTTTCTTTTTTTTTTTAAGTATTGCAACTATTGAAACAAACCCAAAAGAGATCCCTAAGGAAGCCAGAGGAGTTACCTGGTGCCATAGCTCAGCTGAAGAATTTCCCATGCTGATGGAGGTGGATTGAATGGCATGAGGCTGTATGAATGCTTGCTCTGCAGCAGACCTAAGGACCATCTCTCCCAGCATCCTGTCTCCAACACTGTCTGGGGGCAAACAGGCAGAGAAAAGAGTGGGGACTGACATTTTCTCAGTACATTCATCCTGCTTTCAGTGCAGAAATCACTAAGATTTCTTGAACCAGAGATGAACTATTATCTTTTCATAATCATTAAATTTTTCTTTTACTTGTCAGTTGGTTTCACATTTAAAGCAAAATCAAAGTGTTGACTATTTTCTGTGTATTCTCCATACCCCAGGACTGTCTCCATTTACATTTACACATTCTAACCACTGAGGGCAGACCTGTTCTGCCAGTATAAATGTGTATACTTTACATCTTGATGAGAATGGTAGGATTCTGTACCATTATAAAAGCAGCTTAATCTGTCTACATTTCTCTACAGTAGGCATTAAGGAAATAGAACTTAAAGTTATAAATATATAAATGCAAAGCTGCATTTAAATTATAATCATACCAATCTTAAATTAAAAGTCATTGAATTAGAATAGAATAGAAATAGAATATATATTAGAATATAATAGTTCAGTTGGAAGGAACTTACAATGATCATAGAGTCCAACTGAGTTAGTAATTAGCACTTAAGGAATTTCCAAAAGCTTAAACTTGGTGCTACTCTCCCAAGGAATAACAATACCAAGAGTTAACTAGTGAAAGAAATTGAAACAGAAAGAAATAACTCCAGATTATTTCATGACACTTACCTTGCACCTTTATTTCCTTAGGAAATATGTGGACTTTAGTATCCATTTACATTCTGATCATTTTATTTTTCATTTTATTGAAGAAAATATTATTCCAAACAGAAATACTTGATAACTATCAATGCCCCTTTCATAACATGTCAGCTTTTGCTACCTGTCACCAAAACAAATTTTTAAAGAAACTGTGATTTTTATCACCCTGTTGTAAGACTGTGCTCTCTCTAGAGTATGTCAGCACTCACAAATATGTGACAGCTACTCTAGTCAGAGAAATAACCAAATAAATAATTTATTTTTTTTTGGTGTGCATACTAAGGTAAATTAGCCTGACAGTCAGTGAGAGAAAGAGGAGCATATCATTCAACAGGCTGTGTGCTCATATGCCAGTTGAAATCCCATTGTACACACAAAGAAGAGCCATCCTAAGTAAGTACCTATGAAATGTAACTTTGCCACATTTAGTACCAACTACCTGTGTGGTTATGAGCTGCCAGATACTGAATATCTGGGGAGATATTTATATTATAAAACAAAACATGCACCTGGCCCCTTAATTATCATCTATAACTGACAACTTCAACATCTCAGAGCACTTTTTTTTTTCTGTCTTTAACTCATTGCTGAAAGCAGTTAGAAAATAATTAATGGTGCTTTAAGTGAATGATATCTGAGAAAAGTTTCCAGACATAAATAAGAAAAATTGGGATTTAGGTCACCTAGTGTGTGGTCAGCACTAGATTGGAATTTTCTGATGAAAATACTTACTGAAATCAAACCAGTTAATGCATTAATGTATCAGTTTCAGTTAATTTATGTCAAAACACAGCCACAGCCTCTCATGGAGAAACTCTGATTCCCTTCCAGCTTACCTACCAGGAAGGCATTGTATTCCAAAGAGCTACAGCTCCAGACACAGGCATGGGATGGTTCCCTTCATCTTACAACCTTCTCCATGGGACACATACAATATTTGGTTTGCAGACTGCACAAAATGGTAGAAGAAAAGCTCTTGAGAAAGGTCATTTGTGCTAGAGTTTTCAATGCCCCTCATTGCTCAAGATATATCATAGAGAGCTGGTAACCTTCATGGAGCCAGGAATGACAGTTTTATGTACAGGTGAAGTACAAGTCATTGGACAAGGAATTTGGTACCACCCCTGGAAGATAGTGTCTTCTGGTCATCCATATTTAAGGAGGATCAACTCAGAACATGAAGGATGGAAGGCAACTATTTAAATTTAAGATGTTGTTGGCAAGAGAACAATTTGGGATGAAAATGACCATTAACAGCACCACTAAATGAGGTGCTAGAAATAGTCTTTTAGCAAGACTAATAAGGAAAAGAAATTTAACTGGTTCTATTGGATTTTGTTCAGTTAGCTCATGAAAGGAAACATATGGAATAGTTGCCAATGAAAATAAAGAGTCTGGACTTGAGGACCTTCCAATCCCATGCTCCTTAATGCATTTCAGAATTTCCAAACAAAATGTTTACATTATTCTGAAGGGCTGAGGCTTTGGCAGGCTTGCCCTTTTTGTATATTTGTCCACTTCTAAAATAGATTTCAGCTATATACATATCTATTTATGTCTCTCCCTCCCATTTCACATTCATAAGTGTTGTGAAAAGGTATAGTTCAACCTGGCTAATAAGTTACATGAAAATAAAGTGCCTGAAACAACCTCCCATGGGCCTCAGAACTACCAACACCTTTGGGAAAATGCTGAAGTTTTCAGGACAAATCTTTCTTTGGGTCTGAAACAGAAGTAACATATTTCAAACTAAGTGCAATTTCAGAAAGAGCACTTCAGTTACTAGGGCAAATTAAGAGAAAAGTGTATTAATGCTTAGAAAGCAGAAGAAAAAAATTAAGGAACCAGGTGAAAAAAAGTTGGCAGTTTCTGTAGGATGGGTGTGAGACCAGGACAAACACAGCTGAACAGCAGCGGAGTATAAGACAAGGTTATTGTAGGGTGACACCCATGCAGGTGAAGCATGGATCTCTCCTTTGATAAAGACATGTCATGGACAGAGTCTTGAGCTAAGAAGCAGGGCACTACCTACAGAACACACACTACCTTGATGTTGGCATTTGCAACTATCACAAAAAACTTCAACTTTCTTAGTTAGATGTAATCTCTCATCACCCATCCTGAAGATTAAATCAGAGGAAAGTGTATTACCCCATTTCTACCATCTTCTATCCAATCCTGTATGTAGATTTCATTAATTTAATAACGAGCAGGTTATTCTGATCTGTTACTAAGTAATCCCTTTATAACCAGCTTCTTATTGTGTGTCATTCTCCTAAAATCAACACAGCAAAATACATAGTAGGAACTTTATCCACCAGCCTGATTATTCAAGTTAGATAAAGGCAGGGGGGCAGATTGTGTCCAGTTCTCACGTGCCTCATACATCCACTGAGAGACTGGTGTAGGACAGACTATAGCCTATGAAGTGGTCTCTTTGCTGGATAAAGCGATCACATTTTCACTATTCCTTTTTTCTTTCTGAACACAGCACAGAGCAGCATCATTAGGATTGAATTACACAGCTCTCAGATAGCAAACCCAGAGGAATTATGTTTAAATGACAGAAATTACTGTACATTACCACTTATGCAGATTAGCACAAAGCTTGTCTCATGATGTGTGTCCTTCAGCTTCAAGGGAGCCTGTTTTGAGTCCCTTCTCACTTGTGTTAGTATAAATCTAGAATAATTTCATGAAAGTCAATACATCATATCCGAATACCTGTCTGCAGAAGGGAAATCTCCACTCAGTGTTATTCCTTCATTAATTTCCAATTCTTTACAGCTGTTGAACTGCTGGTTAACTTACCAAAACATTGTACATCTAGAAGTTTGGGCATTAAAATGACACTAACTACATCAAAAACAAAGAAGAAATGAACTGGAAATCCATGAATTAATCCACAAGAAATTACAGCATGGCTAGGATGTGAAAAAATAATTTCCACTACTCTTTTGTTAAGATGATTCATTCCTTCACTATCATGCTTTACTCCTGACAAAATCCCTTGCAAATAAAACCTGCTTTTGCAGTCATTTAAAAAGTTGAAAATTGAATGTGAAGGAGTAAGCAGTCATACGATTTTAAATCCATTTGTGCATTTGAATCTTCACAAATAGTTGCTTTTGTTGTATTTTAATTCTTTTAGCAAGCCAACTGGGACCAGAGGTCCATAAGATCTTACTTTGCATGTTTAATGACTCCCACAGTACTCTCCTCAGTCATTCTGGGGCTCAGTTATATAGTGTGTCATGGGCATATAACATTTGAATTGTCTTAACACATCTTACCTAGGACTACTCAGGTCAGTATCGTCCCCACTAGACCCAAAAGATGTAGTGAAATATCACTTAGAAAGATCTCGTGGGTTATTTCACTACTAAATGGAAAAGCCATAGCAGAGGAGCTCCTGCATGTCCAATGCAGTGGTCAGCATAGGAAGCCAAAACATCAGAACAACTCCAGTCCTACACAGGATGCTGCTGAGCCTGGCTCACAACAAATGAAAACTCTTTTTTTCCTGTGGCAAAAGAACATCTTCCTTTCCTTGAACTTTGATCTAGTTCTCCCCTTCTTGGTGAAAAAAAAAAAAAACCAAAACAAAACAAAACCAGACCTGCAGAAGATTTTGGGCTTGTTTTCTAAAACAAAGCCGGTTTGTCACAAAAGTCCTAAGAGGTTCTTAAAACCCACTTAGTGGGGAAGGCAACACGTGAAGTCCTGCGATGTACGGACTGCTGGTCTCTGCTCTTTGAGGAGATACAAGGCAGCGAGCCCCGCAGAGGGCAGTGTTAGCTCAGCCATCTCTGTCCCTGTCCCCAGGCCGCCGCCTGCTTCTACGGAACAACAAGTACTAATGCACCAACATTTCTGCTTATTATCTTAGCTGCTGTTGCACCAAAGCTTCCACTGATCTCCAAAAGCCAACTGTGCATTGCATTCCTCTCGGCAGCAGCATCCTCCTACCACTTGTGCCCAACAATGTTTTCTTTCCCCTGGAGAAAGCTTTCCTAACTGAGAACATTTGTTTTCACTTTGAAGAGTGTTACCCACCTGCCAGGACCCACATCTACTTGGAACATTCCTGATGCATCCGAGTCACAGGTTAGGGTCTAACTCTGCACAGTCTGTTCTTAGATATTTCACCAACAGCCTAATGCTGAGGAAACTGTTTCTTGAAGGGTTGGACTTCAATGCTTACCCAGAGGGTCTCCATAAAAAACAGAGACCAAAGTGGAAGAGGAGGAAAGGGAGAGCCTGAAATTTCAGGTTGTTTTTCCGTTTTGTTTTTGTATGAAGGTTCAGGACAGTTCATGTTTTACCACAGAGGTTTCACCCACCCTCAAAATGATGAGAAAATATGGATGAGACCTCTAATGGGTATCAGAAATACAGAGAGCACACTCAAATACACCACAGCCATGGAATCACAGAAAACCACCCTCTGTTACTGCTTCTATGCAGCTTCTACTCCCTTTGACAAAGCAAGCACGGGGATGCATGGAGTTGGATTAAAATATTCTAAAGCTATTATTTAGCTACTAATGGAATATAAATCCTTTCAAAAAAAAAAATGTGAAGCTGAATAATTTGACTTTCATCCAAATTCATATAGATGGAAACAGAACTCAAGTTATAAAGGTTGACACTCTTATCATAGGGCAGTATCTCCACCATGTGAGGTTTTATTTGATGTTGACAGAGCAATACTACTGAAATAGAAGTAAATCCCACTGCTATTATTTTATTTCTACAGTTTTACAATACTGTAGCCAAGCTAGTTATAATCTTAGTCTCCAAATAGCTTGATTTTATACAAGTCATAGAACTATGATAAAGGATGCCCATTATCCATATGCAGATAAATAGTGGCACATACCATGTAATTTGAACACATAAGAAAACATCTCACCTGATTAATGGAAAAATACTTGAGCTAGACAAGGACAATAAATGACAAAATGATATTAATGGAATAATTCTGCAGCCACTTTTTATTCCAAAAAGTTGTATTTTTGTAAACCTGACATTTCCAAAACAGTGCAAGTGAATTAGAATACAGGTGAACACAAGCTTCTAAATACAGGTGACATCAATAAAAGTGAACACATTCTTCCCACCACAAGTTCACAAAAAGAAACAAACAATTTTACGTTACATAAGGAGTGACCTTCTAAGAAAAAGGAGTGACAATGGTGCGGGTACCCTACTGCATATGCAAACCATGCCCCAAAAGCAATTATGGCTTCATGTCAGTTTAATCAATGCTTGCTAAGTGAACCAAATCCTAACTTCCATATAGACCCAAGAAACCCTAGCAAGTGGATGGACTTGGATGAAGGTAGAAATTAGGTCCATGACTCCCTTAATCCTTTAGTGAAAGCAGTTTTATATATTCCCACACCACATGGATGCTAAGCTTTAAACCAGTTTTAACGTGCCCATAAACAGAAGACATTCAAGAGAAGTCAATACTAAATATTGCTGAATGCAGTCTTTAAGCAACTGCTGCTTTCAGCAAGCTGAGTTACCTGCACATCACTGACCTGTATGTGGGGTCCTTCCCATTCCTGAATCAAGGCTGAGAGGCTTGTCCTCACTGGCATGCTCAGCATCACAAAAGCCTTTGCCACTCTGAGATGCAAGGATTGCCTAAGTGGTTTACAGGCTTGGGGTTCATACCAAGCACAATTTCTCTCTCAGATAACCCAAGGGACTGTGAGGTGACTTCAGTTCAGAGGCTGCTCCAGTATTTTCTACAGTTTTCTGATTTCCTCATTGTAACTAAGCAAATTAAAAACTAGGCTTATTCATGAAAACACAGTATTTTTGTTTGCTACAGTGTCCAAGAGCACACTAGTGACAGCCTCAGTACACCAGCTTGGGGTGAACTGATGGGAACTCACCTCCCAGAGCAGACCCTTGGGTTTCAAATAAAATGATTCACAATACTGTGAAAGGTGGCAAATGCTTTTCAGCTCGTGGAAACTGAAATACATCCCTGTGCTGTGGGCCACCAGACCTCTGAAATGACTGAGATGATCTTCAAGATGGAAATTAAAGGTGATTGCAACAACATGGGCTCTATGTTAAGTGATTTTTTTCTTATTTTTTTTCCCCCTTTTCTTCCTGATATTGCAACCTTTAAGGTCTAAACAAAAGATCTCTCGGGTGCCCCAATGTTACTGCCCCACTTCTAAGTTTCCACCTGCATAGCTTAGAGACAGTGCAAAGTGAGTCTGCTGCTGCTAATATATACATAATGCAATAACAATATTTTAAGCAATTTCTTATTTGTAGCTGTGAATCAACAGATGTCCACTTTTTATTTCTCAGTCTCAGATATTATTCAACAATAGAAAGAACTGGTAATTAGGTTTAAATAATAGCAAATCTTACTGACATCAGAAATGTCATGATGTGAGGAATTCCACAGCAAACAACAGTGGACCACAACAGTGTGGTCCAGAGCCATTAGCCTTTTATTTTTACACTCTGATAAAAAACCTGCATCTACTACATGTGGTTATAACAGGATTTCACCTCAGCAGTTTTTTTCACAACCTGGCTTGAATGACCTCTTGTTACAGAATGTCTGTCAACTCATCAGTGATTGTTTTAAGAAAGGTAAGGGAACAGACTAATAGCTTCTCTTGTTAACTGCTAAATCAATACACTTAAAACCCATCTTCTGCCTAATGGGTGCAGAGAGTTAAGTTAATAAATATGGATCAGTACTGTAGCAATAGCAGGCTCTTAATGTCATTGGGGGGAAAATGCAACTGGGAATGTGGACGTGGGTAATTTTTTTAAATTTGAAACTATAATGAATTTGGCAAAAAGGAGAAGAATAAAACCTGTTCTCAAACAGATTTCTTACATATTCTCTGCATTCAAGTTTCCAAACTTCCAACAGTTCTTTTACCTCACCCTTATGGAAGGAGACATCCTGCAGCCATTCTTTCCTGTTTATCCTTCACCTTCTCCCACGGAGCTCGACCCTTCTTTCCCTTCCATGGATTTTACACCAACATGACATTTACCTTTTATTTACACAAGGTGCAAAGTACAAGTAGAATCTAAACCCAGGTCTTGCAGAGTTCCACTATTTCTATTCAGAAAGTCAAGAGCTTTTTGAAGAAACAGGGATGAATTAATTACAGTTAAGTTGCTTCTGAATCGACAAATTATTTGCTAATGAGTTCCCAGCAAACAGTGGCAATCTGAGATCCAGTAACACCTGCACCTTGTCTAAACTTCCTCCTCTTTTGCTTGAGGAAGGATGACATTCAGTACTTGGAATACCCAGATGGGGAATCTCAAGATCCAAAGATACAAGCATTTTAACTCTTGCATCTACTTATCTCTCTTGAAATTATCATATCAACAAACTCATGACTCGTGTATAAAACTCACAAGGCAGGCATAATGCTCATAGTTTGTAGCAATTCATCACTTGCTTTGATAGCAACTGTTCACAATCATTGACAGTAGCTTAAAAATGATCTCTCAACATTAATACAGCTCTGTTTATTTATTTATTCAAGGAATTTGTCAATGCCATAGTGGTTGGCCCAATTATATCGTTCTGGTATCATAATTGTACAGTCCTAAACCACTATCAAAGTACTAGAAACTGCAAGAGAAAACCTCCCAAAAGAAAAACATTCTGAGATGCTTTCTTCAGCCAGCCAAAGCAAACTCCAAGTCTTGCTACATGTCACTGAGGAAGTGTTTCCATCCTCTCCCATTCAGGACAGTAAAGGACAGAGTCAGACACGAACATCTCAACTGTGTGACAGTTTAGGTGAAGTTTACAAATGAAACACCAAATTTAATTTAAAGAAAAAAAAAAAAGGGGATTGTGAAAAGACTTTGGCTTATTGCCATTAAATGTTCTATATACAATATTACCAAGGTTTGTAAATTAAGCATATGAGGATTTCAGCTACTTTTATCTGCAAATCTCTTTTCTCTCTTGCATTGATGTTTGAAAGTACAATAGGATTTATATATACATATATGTATTTCCAAGGATTTAGCCAGATATCAGTGCTTGAGTGAACTATATAGCTATTCAATAGAAACTATAAAACATTGATACAAATATAAAGACATAATCAATATAAAAAGCTTATATTTATAAAAAATACTTTTAGGTAACAGTCTTCCCCTGAGGGTATACCACATAGTTGGATTTATAAATATTGCTCTGCACTGCAGCTTGGTTACCAAAGTTCAAAGTTCAGCTCTTAAATGAAGTGTAAATCTCTCCAGTCACCTGACATGGCTGCAGTGGGTGCCTCAGGATACGTTCCCTAGCTTGGTGGGGTTATAAAGACACAGCATCAATGGGGTCTCCGAAAAATCTGGAGAAGATTCCTTCTTCCACATATGGAAGATATGAGAGCAGGACCTATAGGCTAGCAAGCACGTGTCACATGACTGGGCTTTAGTTTCCACGGGCAGTTCACTGGTTTTTCTGGACCCAGTCCCAACTGTCTTCGTTCTCCTTTCTGTTCTTTTCGGCCTCGATAATTTCTTTGTACCTCCGTCGGAAGAAGCCCATCTGCAAACCCAAAGGAGATGACAATGGTAAGCAACACAACCATGACATTGAAACCTGCTTTGTCAGAAGTGTGTGGGGAAAAAAAGTGCACAGATGTTAGTATCTGATTTCCCCCAGTGCCAATCTGGAATCCAACTCATTGTTTACATCCATATGAGATCAAAATGGGTCCCACATCCTCACATGCACTCTGCTCCTTATAAATGAACTACTCTGAGGGAGCAGCCCTCTTATATGAAATGTGATTATTTTTGAAAAATCACTATTTCTAATAAACACAGACCAGAAAAGGTAGATACAGGTTTATCAGTTTCAAATAAAGATTGATGCAAGCTTTGAATCCGAACCTAAAGCCAGGCTAGCACTTGGGTCCTGAGTAAACACTCCTGGAGTTTTGTGAACTGTGTTCCTGGTGTCTACAACTGCACAAAATGACAGAGGTCAGGAACACACACAGTACACCCACCTCCCAGCATCCCAGTTCCAACTATCAGCCTCTTGTAAGAAACTCTCTTCCAGAAAAGCCAGAGCAGTCTATTGCTTATTGCAGATGATCCACCACCACCCTGAAGAGCTCTACTGCCATTTTGATGTACCCATCCCCAGAAGCATCAGCCCACTGCTGTGCACTCACAGTACTCCTCTTCCTGCCAGTAACCACTCTAAGTTCAGGTCTTACATTTTATATTTAAGGATCATCTACATTAAGGTGCTTTGGAGGAAACCAATAGCTACAGACTCTTTTTTTTTTGCTAAATTTCCCTTGTCCCATTACTACCAGTTGTGTTCTGCAGCTCAGAAGGCAAAATGCAAGCCTGATCCTACAAGAACACATCAACAATAACTCTTAAACAGGCTTTCAAGATGCTGCAGGGTTGATAATCACTTTTGTGTTATCTTCTTGTTTCCTAACCCCTTGTACTTAAAGAAATACCAGCGGTTTTCATTTCAGTTGGGATAAAAACCTCACATATCTCTGGTTTTTTTTAAGTCTTTCAAATAAACAAAAAATATTTTAATAACAGGCTTTGGTAAGTGTTCAAGAATAACTCCTCAAAGTTAGCAATGCACTGTTGAGACCACTGAATCAATATTTGGTTCATCATAATTAAACATTTATGTAACTCCTACCACTCTAAACCTGTTTTCTAACTCCTGCTGGGTAAAACATGATGCTTTAGTCTTCCTTTATCAAGCAGTTATTGCTATCCTTTATTCCCAAATTGGCTATATGTAGGAATAGTTAGTGCTGTTTTGTCACTACAAACTTTCTGCTAAGTTAGGCTTTTTAGTTTCAGTACTTCAGCAACTTTAATTTTCTTCAAGTCTATTTTAACTCACAGGGGGCCAAAAGGCAGCTTGTTCAAGCTACAGTGGTGCTTCTCCAGCAGAGCTTCCTAAAGCCCAGGTCTCTGCCACTGCCCCACCTACAACATGAGACCTGACACACACCCTCCTCTCATACCCCTTACCTCTGCTGCTGTCCTTCTGTCCAAAAGGAACTGCAGTGTGGTCAAACAGGCCACTTTTTTGGGTAACTGTGGACCACAGCCCTGGGTCATGCTATTAATCTAGAGAAACAGGTACCCTGCTGAGTGCATAAAGAGATGTACATTATGTGCACACCTACAGCCACTCTTTTAAGACATACATATCAATGCCTATGATCTCAATTTTACAGAGGTCCCATGGCATTCTGGAGGCCCCCAAGAATAAATGGAATTAGACCTTAAGTCTTCTGTTCATAGTCCTGTGCACAGACTGTGGACATCATCTCCCATCTATCATGAGCAAGGTTTTATCTGCTGTTCATGCAAATACACGGATAATAGTAGCTCTGTTCTGAAAAAACACCCCACAAAAGGGACACAACATCTTCCAGAATATTGTACACAAAGATTCATAAAAAGAGAATTAAAGAAGAATTTCTCTAGCTCCCTATTCTACAAACTTGCACTGGAAGTCAGACCAAGTACTTCCTTTAGCAGAAAAAAATATCATTAGTAGTAGCTTTTTACATGTACCTACAAGCTGTATGAGTGCAAAGGAGGTATTTTGAGAAGACATGCTCAGATAGCACCATCATAAAATCCCAATGAAATGTCACCACTGATGCCAACATACTTTGTCTCAATAGAGATGTGAAGCCCACAGCAGAATTTTTCCTAGGTTTTAACAGCTTAAAATGGAGGTGAATTATTTTATTGATAGCGAAAAAAAAAAAACCAACCAACCAAACAACACAACAAACCAACAAAGAAAACATTAAGATGCTACAACTACTCTGTTCTGCCCCAGTAGGAGATTAATCATAGGTACTTATTTTAGTCAAAGGAATCTGCAAATCCTCCTCACATGTATCTGCTCAGGCAGCTACTGTGTTGAAGAAGTGGGTGCCATTTTTACATTGTAGTTGTTATAACAGACCTACATGTTCTGCACATTAGAGAAGAAAATTGCCAGAGGACTTTGTTTCCTAAGATTAACAAAAGCAGTTCAATGTGTAGCTTTTAAAAACAGGTTTTAAACCCTTAAGGTTTCCATCCTTCATGCAACCACATCCTTGGTACAATAAAATCCTCTCTTGAAGTTATAATCAAAATTATAGAAAGACTTTTTAATTTCCTCAAGGGCCAAACAAACAAAAGCAAACTCCTTCCCACTGTTATGTTAATAAAAATTGTCTGTTTGTGAACATCTGCTTCAGGAATTATCTTTAAAAGTTGGTTATGATAGTTTTGGTATTTTACTATTCTGTTACTGGATACTGGCTTTTGTGTAACTCCCCAGTAAGGCAAAAAAAATGAGTTGAAGAATATAATAAATATTAATGAAGCATGAAATCCTACATCTAGAGATTATTCCACTACAAAGCTATATATGTTTACTTGCTGTAAATGATGTGGATAATCTAAAATTATGCAGAGGACTTTAACTGCAAGCAAAAAAAAAAAAAAAAAAAAAAAAAAAGATACTAGACCTTAAGGATTTTTTTTTTTCATAAAGCACTTTTAAAAATAGTGGTCAGGGATTAGACATATTTCCCACCCCTGAAAGGCAACTATGTGCTTTGTTATAGGGCAGTGTTCCTTAGTGGTAACACAGCATTCCCACTTGACCTGACAGAGTCCCTGCCATCACTAGAAAGGGCTTATTTTTTTGGTCATGGCCATGAAGTTAATCACAACATAGTCACAGTCTCACAAGAAACCACACAACCCACATATCCATCTCTTACAACAAACTGATTTCATTAAAAATGACAGCAATATTAACCCATATGGTGAGGGCTGATAAGTGCCTGTGGCAAGCTGGAGATAACAAGTGAATTTAACACGGAGTGTTCCATACAGGGTAATGAGTCTCTAAAATTGCTCAGTTCTCCTAAACTTTGCATTCCATCTATAAAGACATACAAGGGAAAGGAATACCCAATCCAGAGTGGGACCATATCATCCAGTCTGAGTCCACAGCACCACAGCCAAGGGAAGGACTGATGACAACATTTTGGTCAGTAAATCTCTGTCTGGGGAAGGCACTCATGAGAGGAAGAGCAACAGAACACATTCACAGAGGCCAGGAGAGAGGACCATGGGAAACTGAAGATGCATCAGGCACCAGAGACAGAAAAGCAAACTACAGTTGGCATCTTATGAGTTGGGTGAAAATTATCTGGGGAGACCTGAAGAAGCCTCTTGAGTTCTGGGCATTTTGGGTCAGCGTGGCTAAAAGAAAGATGTGACAAGTGGGGCACTGCTGAGCATGCACCATGCACCCTGGCAGACCTCACCTGCCACACCAAGGGCATCATGTCCTACCTTGTTCCTTCTGTGTGCAAATACAGAGGAGAAAGAGGGACTTTGGTAAAACAGGGATAGTCCTGAAATCCTGGACCTATCAGCATCACTCACAACGGATTCCCGGCCCATAGCAGGGAAAAGAGAGACTGAATTTTCTGTGAATCCACAAACTGTCATGTTTCACATCTGCCATGATGGACTGCAAAGATGTCCTCTTGCTTTTAAACAAATGGAAGCAATGACCAGTCCATCTCAGGAGGTGTTTCAGGTAAGTAGTAGAGCTGCTCTAAGTAGGTGACTTAGTTTCTAACCCTGAGACCTTCCAAAGGTTTTACACCCAGCCTTTAATTCAGTTATTCCAGCCCATGTACCCTTCTCTTGCATAACCTTACTGCCATCTACAGTATATGCTGAGCAGAAAGCATATTCCTGACAAAACTGAACAATAAAGCAACAGAAAACCTGTGTTACTTGCAATCTGGGGAATTACACCTGTTACTGTGAAGTTACTTCTTGCCATACGACAGCACTGTCAAGCCTTCTATTGAATCCTGAATATTTAAAGCCTCTTTCACTAGCACCTTTAGCTGTCATGCCAGGTTGAAATCCCTTTAAAAATCACAGAGAAGTCATATCTAACAACATTCACATGAAACTGTATTCTTCAAGCACTCACACAAACTGAAAACTTCAAAGTGATTTCAAAGTGTGGAATTATCATTGCAATAAATCACTTCTTTTTTTCCCCTGCTACTATTTTCTGCACATCCAAAGGCTGATCACTGAATTACTGGACTTTATATTTTTCTCAATTCCCAATGTACAAGCAGTTAGGCAGCATTTCCTGCAGTACCACTCTGTGGCTCTCTCTCTAGGGTGCCAATTATAAGTATGCTTGAAGAGTGATGATATTACAAAATAAAATTCAAACCACAGTTGGGAAAAAACATAGCTGATCAGAGGGCAAGCAGGATCATTGCTTTGTTATATTCACTGTTGAGTAAATGTCTAAAGCATTTTTATTATGCCCAGCAAGTGTTATTCTCCCAAACAAATAAAAAGAAATAGTTTAAATTGTGGATTATAGAATGGTTATGTTTTGGGGTTTTTTTACAGTTATTAACCTCATCCATTAAGAAACATGAAAAAAATTGTAACAGTTACAAACAGCTGTAAAAACCCCCATATATCTTGATTTACAGTAGTGTTTTGAGCCTGAAACTGAGCTAGGAATAGAGTATATTTGTGAGCAACAATGCTCAAACTGAACCCAAAGCTATATCAGAGACTTCTGCCACTTTCTGCAGAATTTTTTTAAATAAGTCTTTCTAGTGTACATTGAGGTACCAAGCTGCATACAAAAAGATTTTCATCACTATGGCTCTGCTGACAAATGTCTTCTAATGGAGGCTACTGACCACAGTAGAAAACAAGAAACAAAAATAATAGAAAGCAAAGTAAGCACTGACATTGGTGTAACTAAGAAACTAAACAAAATGTGAGAACCACTGAAGAAATCTCCCATTGAGCTAGGCTTTGACAAGATACTTTGGGTTCAGTGCCTTAATCAGAAGCTGTCTTTCCTCTACTACACAGTTTCTCTGTCTACTGTCTGCACTATCCAGCCACACCTGATGAACAGCTGAACTCAGACCATTCATTTTACTGCCCATCTCTGTAATCTAGGCAGAGGTGCCAAGCCCTTCAGAATTTACTTATTCTTCCCCTCACCTTTTTTGAGTGCATGTTCCTTGGGCACTTCTCCCTGCTCATAAACAATACCACAGCTACAAAAAATAATGCAGCTCATCACAGCAGGGCCAGGAACCTCTCCCCAAGCAAGATGCCATCAGTCTGCACAGCAACAGCACCCCCAAGGTGTGCAAAGCAGTGCTGCTGAGATTGGAAGCTGGGAGTGTTTCCCCATGCAGAGATCCATCACTGGTTATTAAGTGCATCTCGCTTTACCACTGCCAAGAAGGCAGAAAAAATTACTTTGCACTTGAATTCACGTGGCCCTGGATAATTCTGGCAAGGCACCAGCTCCAAGAGGATGCACCACTTCCTTCCTCCCAATTAAAGGACCCTTGCCACAGTACAGAGGGGTCATGAACAGATATTGTGCATCAGCTTTTCCACTGAGAGCTGGCAAACTGCTGCAGCCTGGGCCCCCTGTGAGGAAAAGGCATGTCTGGAAAGCAGCCACATGTCCTGCCTGTACTCAACTGCATATTAAGGAGGAAGGATGATAGTGTGGTTAAGGTAAGCTCATGAAGACTCAAGTGCTCTGTCTTTGATTAGTCATAGGTCCATATTTGTTCAATGAAATGTACATGAAAATACATATATATGCTTCAAGCATCATCATATCAATACTAAGTATTGCAACAGACAGACACTGCTGTGGGAATGTGTACATTATCAGTGTACACAAAACTGCACTTAACCTGTTCATACAGCCTACCTACCTGACAAGATACTACTGCTGGTACATAGGGTGAAGATCTTCAGTCCTATAGGATTTTAGAAGGAATTTTATTGTACATGCTGTGGTAGTAAAACAAGTATAGCTTTTAAACACACAGCAGGTACTTTGTAATGTTGGAATACTGAGAAAAACTATGGTGTGCTCTTTTTGCTAAGAACAGTAAGACAATTAATAAACTTAGATCAAGAGGTCATTAATTAATTTAACTATTAATTTAATCAAATGCTTTGCATCTATCTCCAAGGCCAAATTTCAAAAACAGTCACTAAGGCTAAGTACCTTCAAAGCAGACACACCTTCAGACTGGCAGCATGCGTGGAAAAAGATGCATTTATGTGCATGAAAGAGATAACATCACACAGAGATGGGCACTGGTACAGACAACCTCATTTAATACTTTGCTTTTTGGACTACAACATGCCTTGCTGTTGTCCCTGCTGATAGCTGTTACC
Source organism: Ceyx melanurus (assembly GCA_024611195.1). NCBI lineage: Eukaryota > Metazoa > Chordata > Aves > Coraciiformes > Alcedinidae > Ceyx > Ceyx melanurus. The sequence continues at coordinate 51,183 of JANHGL010005698.1, read as the reverse complement.
CTGCTCTCAACCACGGGGCCCAGTAAGCAATAATTTCTTCCTTTAACCTTTTCTCATGCACTTTTTCTTCCAGGAATTGTTCAGTTGGCTTCAATGGACCACCTTGCTAACAGCAGTGAATGCAACTGGTCATTCTGGTGTTTGCCTTTGGAACATCTGCACCCTGTAGGTAAGATCTAATTTGCCTCAGACAAGACTCGTTCACCTAGCACTTAATTCATTTGTGCATACAGAACATATTTTGTTAAGGACTTAGTACTTACAGTACTTTAGAAATGAAGAGAACTCCAGTGACTAAAGATCTTACAGTGCTGAGTTCTGATAACTTGAGTTTAATGAAAGCATAAAGTTCTTTCAAGAAGGTAAATTGCATGACAGATGTTACCAGTATACTTACAAGTGTAATCAGAAAGTGAATTAGCCAAGATTAAAACTTATAAACACTTCCAAATAGTTAAAATACTTTTTTCTTTCCTATTGCAAAATTCTACTAAGTAGCTCTAGGTTTAAAAAGTCATAGAATGAACACAGCCATCATCCAAAGTTCATCTCTGATTATCAGTCTCAAAACTTTGAAAGAACACAATGTCTACTCCAGATATGTCTGGACAAATTACTGATTTCTTGAGCCTCAGCAGGGAATAGGACAGTAATTAGATATATAATTCCTGTAAGTATAATTAATTTAAGACATATCTCAATCCACATTTTCCATTTCCTCTCTAAAAGAAAAAAAACTACAGAAATATTTCTGGCTTTGTTTGAAAATCAGAGACTAAACATTCAAGACTATTTCTGGAATCAATAAAAAGTAGCTTTACAGTAGTATTTTGATATATTTGACCTGCCAAAAATATTTGAATGGAAGTTGTGCTGCATTCATAATTATCAGAGTAAGTTACTTTCAGGGGTTTAGGATCAGGAGAAAATGTCTCTAGCTGGTGTGAGAATGCAGCATTTCCCACCGTGACACCAAGCCTCAAGAGAGAATTCAGACTATGCAAGGCACATTCTCTCTGCTGTTGGCATTTGGGTCTGAGGGATGGCAACTGCTCCCAAAAAACACACATGTTGTGTTTCAGCAGTGGGGAACCTTGGATCCTTAGGGATTTCTTTGCAGTTTTTCAGTCTACACACATACTCTTTTTCTGGTTTGTGCTGCTGAAAATGATGGTTATCTTTCTTCTTGTCAGAAAGATGTTCTGAACCACAACCCAACCACTCTCTTGCCAGCGGATTCGATTTGTTCACAGTGCCAGGATGAGAGCAACAGAGCTGCTGTGGCTGTGATGTTCTCCAAGTGCCCTGGCAGGCAAAGCTCCCATTTAGAGGACACTGGGACCAGAAAGAATGCTCAGCCACAACATTGTTGTTGTGCATTTACATAGTTCATTTTATCCAGAAAGATAACAAAGGCATTTCACAAGTACTGGACACACACCACCACTGACATGTTGCCAGCTTTGCTCTTGAGAGTGGGGAACAAATATGGCATGGCAGGCAGCAAACTCACTGGGGAAGGCAGTGTTTCAGCATTAACCACTCACTCGTGCAAGAACAAATATAAAACCTGCCCAAACTCAACTCTAACGTTCATTCAGAATTCAAAAAGCACTGCAAAGCACCCAAATAATCTGCTGTAGAAAGCCCAAAACTTGAGTCACCGTTGGAAGAATACAAACCCCTCTAGTGTCAGGAAGTCAAACCTCTACAACATTTTGTGATGCTCACTTGGGTCCAGGAAAAGGAAACTTAATAAAACACAGTTTTGACTGTTCTCTAAGAAAATAGACTTCCAATAATCCACCTAACTTCTGCCTGGTGAAAACATCATTATTAACATAGACAGCCAAGCATTTTGACTGCCCCATTACATCCTCAAGGTTTCTAGCTGCTATACTTAATAACGATCTACCCATATTTGGGAGATAACATGGGTTTGGTTTTGAATCATAGAAGTTAATGATCACCTCAGTGCATTTTTATTATTTGTAACAAGATAACATTGGAAAAGCCTAATTCTAGGCCTACTGAACCTAGAATCTGGGTCAAAAAAAAAAAAAAAAAAAAAAGCAGTACCCCTGAGAAGCCTACATGAGACACAGCAAGTAGTAACTCTGAATAGGAATAAGAACTTTCATCAGAGATATGAAACACCATTCCATTTCAACAGGTGTCTCTGTCCCCACCCCTAAACCCAACATTTGAAGCCATACAGATGTGATAATTGGTGGCTTACACCTACCTGGGAGGCTTTTTTAATTGAAAAGTGTCTCCCTGGAAAGATTAACTATATAAATAGATTATAGAGAGATATAGAGAGAGGAAATATATATATTATGTACATAAAAAAGCCAGACTTCTCCCCTGTGCTGAAATCCAAAGAGGTTTTGTGACAAAACTGTATGTGCCTCTGCGGAAGGAAGAAAAATCAGTTTTATTTCCTTGCAGAACTCCAAAACCTGGTCACCAGGAAAGGGGGTCAGTATGAGGACTGCCCAGGAAACGGTAGTTAGCCTCTGCTACCTGCCTGAGCTGCAGATAAAAGTCAGAACATGTTTTTGAGCCTGTAACACAGGATACAGAGCAACCACTGGCAAAGACTAAGTGCAGAGGTTGTCTTTTTTTTTTTTTTTTTCCCCCTCTGCTGGAATATGGAGAGCTGTATGTTTTGGCCCACTGTAAAGAGAATTAATGCTTGAGGCCCTAAGTAAGGAAAAGTGTCTCCTTTGAAAAAGGGGAAAACAGTAGGTTTTGCTATATAGGTGAATTTTAGGTTAGGTTCAGATATTTTTGGAATGCTGAAACAATATGTAAGGCAATGACAGCTCCTACATCTATGGGAATACAAGTGTTCTTTCAAAGATGCTTGGGCAGTCACAGATAAAAAGTCAGAAGGCTTCTCCAAGCAAGAAGCCCAAATGCAGCTTTGAAAAACCCATTTGGATCTGTCTGGCTTTTTAAAAAGAGCTTCATATTTCATAAAGAAAACTTTCTACTTCAAAATTTGTCCCTTAAAGCAGAGCTAGCAAACAGCTGCATCCACACCTACAGCATCTGCTTAAATGAGGATTTTGCAACTCCAGTACTTGGTAGGATTTGTGCTCCCCACTTGAAAAAGCCATTTGAAAGCTCTTGTACCAACTCAGCTCAGCAGAGTTGTCTTCACAATATTTCTCCTAACATTTGAAAATAAAACAGTCTTCTAACTCTCATTTTAATTCAAAGGGCAAAACCATTTGGTCTAGCATGTACTGAAGAGCAGGAACCCTCTGGCTAGTCAAAACAATAACATAGGTGGGTGCTGTTCTGCTTGTCCTCTCTGCTCTGACCCCTGAAGATTTGACAGGATTGCTGAAAAACATCTTACCACATAAGGGACATCCAGAGAGTAACTTGTTACCCCAGGAATCCAAAAGCTATGAAACAGTGTTAGAAACCTCACTGCAGACAAGTCAGAGCTTGGATGCCCCAGGCACAGGCTCAGTTCAGAAAGAAGGTTAATGTCTAGATAATTAAATATAGATAAAAGTCCAACTCCTGTGATAAACATGCCATAAAGAAACAAAATAATGTTACTGCAATTAATATAAAATCTTTGTTATGAAAATAACTGGCTCCACAGATCACTCAGCTGCCCAAATGTCCAGTCTGGTACTTGCTTACACATTCCCTCTTTGATACACTCCAGGCACAAACCACTTTTTTTCTTTCTGTGCACTTTATCTAAAATTATATGGATTAATTCACAACTCAAGTCAGTTCAAATGTAGAAACTTCAATCCGCAGCATTATAAAGCACTGCTATTATTAATAATTTATTGTGTTATAAATATATCTTGCTTCGTTTTTTCATTTGCATGGTGTATGCCAATTCTCCCTTGGTTTAACATGTGCATAGATCCACTATGCCTGAAGAGAACCTTGTCCCTGTGCATGGCTGCAGTCCTGACAGCTGAAGGAAGCGTGTGTGGGACAACACTCCCCAAAATACCCCAGCCATGCTGCCTTCCCCTCCTGAACTGCTGCCAGTGCTTGGGAAACCATGGGCTCATATAGTACATGGGTAGTTGGCCTGAAGCAAAGCAACCTCCTTTCCTGCTCCACTCTCCACAAGCATCTGGAGGCCACCAAAGAGGGGAAGCCACTCTCTGCAGTAAAAAAACCAAGATGTATTGCTGTGGGCAACAGTGTAAGAGCCCTTCCTGCTCCTCTTGCCCATGGCAGACCACAGGCAAGGTGTGAGGAGGGAGGGCAAACTGTGCTGCAGAGGGCAGGAGCAGGTCCCCATAGCTGCCTGCACACAGGCATCCAAGGTGGCCAAACAAGATATGAGTAGCCACAGGCATCAGGGTGAATCCTGGCTATCCACCCAAACAGGAAAAAATGGGGCAACTCTTGCAGGTCTGCCCTACTCACGTGGCATCTCATGCAAGTCAGTGAAGAGCTGCTCAGCCACTCTCAAACCACAGGAAAGCCAGTCAAACTATCAAACTCATGCTAAAAAGCTTGTTATGTGTGTATAAACATGGCTGTGGTGTTGCATGTGAATAAATAAGCTTTCATTTGAAGTGAAAGAACCAGGTGCTTAACATCTATTCCAATGACAGAGACCCCCCCACACAACCGTGCAATTTTAGATCTACAAAGAATGAAATAATTATCATCCTCACATTACATTTGTACATTTGTATGTACAAATACAAAATTTAGGAACAACAGTAGGATATACTTGGCAAATTTTGCCTAACAGATATTTACAATCAGACAATTAAGATTCCTCTGTAGGACTGCAACTTTCCCATGTCAGCTTTATCTCAGACCACTTTAATATTGGCAGTAATTATAATAAATATAGCAACTAGTGAGTGCAAAGTATTACTTACGTATATTTATGTTCAGGCTAAGATTTAACTGAAAATACTGTCTGGTACTAGCAGCTACATAATTTTAATACTTTTCTCTGAAACAAAACCTTAAGTTACTGTTTCCTTTAGCAATCATGCAGCTCTGGGAATAAAGCACTGGAGTGCAGCTGACAAAGCCTGGCTTTTACTGCCATCTCTGTCACAGGACTCTAGGCAAGGCACTTCACCTTGGCACTTTAACATCTGCATGCAGAAATGCCTACATAAGCTTGGTATTAGTCATAATTATTTGCTATCTCTCAGAATTTCCCCTAAGGCTTTCAAAAAACAAAACTGCAGCATCTTCATGTGTACCTGAGTGAGCCCTATACAATTTAAAAGAGCTCAAGTCTCCAGGTTAAGCCAAGAGGCAAAGCACTGTATTAATTCCAGTAGAGACCTAGAACTGAACTTGTGTCAAGATTCTCCTGGAGACTCACAGTGAAAGGTTCTATTTCTCTTATCTTGCACATTTTCAAACAGTTCATCTAGTGCCTTTTTACCTCCAGGAAACCAGCCATATGAAATCAGTCATAAGGTATCAGCAGCAGTAACTTCTTTTTCAAAACTGTGTGTCACTGGGACATAAACCCTGGGTCTCTTCCAATCTCACATTTTTCTGTTCTCATAGTTATTCTGCCATCTTAACTGCATGGACTTTTTTTTTCTTTTTTTTTTTTTTTCTTTCCACTCCTTCTGCCACAAAAATCAAAAGCATTTCCCGCACGCCAGAAAAACAGAATTAATGAGATATTCTAGCTCGTGGTCAAACATTGTTTTCTGAACAGAAAGCACAGTCAATGTTGACCTTGACAGTATACGCTTAAAAACGTTCAAATCCGACCATGAAAATACTTTAAATCCATAACCCCTCTAGAATTTACACAGCTGATGAAGTAGACGTATAATCTACAACTCGGCTATAAACACATCTGTATAATTTACAATAAGAAACACAGGGCCAGGTTTTGGCCTGGGTTTGTAACTGCTCCCCAGCCTCGCGGCCTGCAGCGATCTGTCCTTTCGCAGCACATCGGGGCTGCGACCTCCCGGCCCGGCACAGCCGGCGAGCGGGGCCTGCGGGGCACAGGCTGCTCAGCAGCGCGGATCGGGCTGCTTGGACCTCTGCCACGGGAAGCAAAATAGTGTTGGACTCGTTCCCATGTGTGTATTTGAGATTTACTTCTCTCCAAGACAGTCCCTGACCTTGACCGTGGCCTTTTAAATTTATGGATTGGTAACAGGGAACGGAGGAATGAAAACACTTGAAGTTCTTTACTCTTCGTATTTACCACACCAGATGTCTGCTGCTATGTGTCAGCATCAGCACCGTTTGGCCATGTAATAGTGCCTGGGTACAAGTATTATATCTTATCAGAGATGGTGTGCAGGCTGGTTTTAGCAGGTCCTGCAGCTTCTCACTATTGCATTTTAATCATCTGGAACTCTTCCTCTGAAGAATTTATTGCTGGATAAATTCTCCTTTCCCCCAGGTGTTTACCTCGGAAAAACAGTAGCTACCAACTGTTTGTTGCTAGGCATGCACCCATTTTTTAACTGGTCAAGCAAAGTTAACCTGATTTTCAGGAAACGTTATTGAAATCAGTGAGCCTCAGTCATAAGAGAACCATTGGGATGCACCAAGTATCTAAGTGTGGACTTGTAAAAGGAATCCTCTTTTGTCCTGAAATGGTACCAGAGATTTTAACTTTTCATAATCATGCTCCAAACAAATAAATAATCCACTTTTCCACTTCTTCTTTACACCATCAGTCTTTCCCTCTCCATCACAACAGCCTAGATATTAAAATACTTTTTACTGGCCGATGGCTTCTGTAATTGAGCACATAATTATTTAGTTTCTAAAGCAAATGGATGTTAAATGTAAGTATAAATTCAAGCTTTTTTTCCTAGGACTAGCCTTGGTATTTGTGGTGCATCTGTCACCTTACCTTCCACAAGAGCACAGCCAGTAACAGGAAGATGAGAATTCCCACCAGCAAACTGATGGCAATGATCCATCCGACAACATACCCACGAGGCTCCAGATTGTGCAAAGCCTCAAAGACCACCTACAAAGCAATTACAAAAAAAAGAGCGTTTTATGATTGGAAGTTGTATTGTTTTCTCTTGTACTCATCTTATTAAACACATTGCATGGTGGCCTCACTGATCATATTTCATCTGTCAAACAAATATGGAATGCGTCCTTAATTTTGTGCTTTCCATCTCCTTTTTTTTTTTTTTTTTGCAAGGGATTTAAAGCTTTCAAGTGGAATTTGAGTAGCCATGCACTGGATCCAAAGGAAATCAGCTTCCACTCTGAAATAACTCTCACCCAGACAACCCCCCACCCCAGACACCAAACTTGTTCTGGTGCTGGGCCACCAAAGGTGCACAAAGGTAGGTTTGCATGAAGAACTCCATGCCTTGGATTGGCAGACACTGCCATGGCATCTCCTGTTCCCAGCCCTACCAAACACCCTGCTGCTTCACGTGAAATTGTCATGTATGCTGAGCTCATTAACTTTTTTTCAACACAAAAGAGAACTCGCATATAACCCTACTGAATACAAATCATCTCTGCTGGGCTTCACAAGACACATTGTGTGAGAGGGAAGGGCTCATGCAGCCATGGGTTCTTCTGGGAACACAGAGAGCAGTCTCCTGCTGTGCTTTTTGAATAGCATGTATGGCAGGAAAACACATCCTACGAAGAGCTTTCCTTAACCATCTACCTTAAGAAGAAAATGGGAGCAAATTATACCGCTTGTATATACCCTGTGAATTTCCAGCCTCTTATTTCTTGGTGGAAAACTCAAAACCAGTTTTCCTTAGTGATGGCTATTTCAATGTTAAATTTTGAAATTTAATATCCATGAATGTGGAGAGGCAATGGAGATTTTTTTTTTTTAAAGGTAGTATGTTTGCTTTGTCTGGCTTTGTTTTGGTTTGTTTTGGAAGGCAAAGCAGTGAGCTTTCCTCCTTTCTTCACAAGCCATTTTCATCATCTTTGTGTAAAAATGTCAAAAGCCTTTTGAAGATATTAATTTTTCAATCTTTTAAACAAAAAAAAAAATAATCTGGTAGAAGTAAGTGAAAATCCAGGAGCTGAGTCAGATACTATTATTCAATCAAAAGATACTCATCCTTAAGAGGCCCAAGGAAGACCTGTGAAGTATCTCCACTCACTGGTAACACTGTTCAAACAGTGTCATTTAGGAGATAGCAAAGGGAATGTGACACCATACAACCCATATGGTTGGGCATTCAGGAAAAGACTGCAGTAGGGAGTTGACAGCAGCACTGGAACAGGAGGGGTGGGGTTCTCCATCCTAGCAGGCTTTCAAGCCACAGACAAAGTGATGGGGATCCTGTGGACAACAGCCCTGCTTCAAGTGTGAAATGGGATAGAATAGACTCTCAAGATCCCACTAGCCAACATTTCCCTGTCTCCATAAGCATATGCAGCCCCTCAGCAAGCACACACAAAAATTACAGGCAAAATGAGAGAAAGCAGGTGAGTAGGGCTGTATTTTGCCCAGAGTTCCTATAAAGTACTCAAAGTTCCTTCATCTCAGTTTCACAGGCTACTGCTGATTAAGACCCCTGCTTTTCTGGAGGAGGAACAGGAACACAGCTGATTTACAGACTGTTTTTTCCATTGATGAGATATTATCAGGCATTTGATAACAACGAGACATGGAAGCATAACAAATGGAAAGAAATTAAACTATGCATCAATAGCCTTATCCAAACATATTCCCATAACCCATATCACGACGCCCAAAATAGCTCTGGAACATGGACCAGTTCTTCACACGAGAAAAATAATAATTCTAGAGTTTCAGACATTAACACAAAGTCTTTGTCAGACCTTTTAAGACATCTTGCTGAACAGAGAAAGTTTCCTAAGCTGCAGAGTTTCCCCTTGTAGCCAAGATGAGTGGAAGGGAAATACCAGAGAGAGAGATCAAACACAAATCTTGTGCCTTTTTCATGTTTCTGAGACAGCTTGGAAAGATGATCTGATGTGGCAGTCCATTTCTCACGGAGGCTATGGTTAGCATCCATTTTGTGGACACAAGTCAGATGACTATTTCTTAGATGATAAGATGTTATTTTCTTTTCTTACTCTAAAAGAAAAAAAAAAATCCTGACATTTTAAGTATTGCCAGCTTTAGTGAAGAGACCTTTCAAACAGTCCCTGGATGCAAAGATGAGATGGTGCCTTTTCTCCACTACTAAGGGGGTAATGTTGATGTCACACAACCTCCAGCACAACAGACTTCTATGTTCTTCGTGCTGCCAAAAGACAGAGCCAGAAATAGCTGCAGTGAGCAAATCATACATCAGGTCTACAGCAAGAGCACCATATTTCAAGTTTGAAGCACCCTGGCTAGAATAGCTTGGCTGGAGCTTTTGTGGTCACAGCTCGAGCTGTAATGATAGAGAGCAGCAACACCTTCTTATCTATCTGGTTTCTTCTAGCAGTCTGGAATCAACATACAAGTATAAAAAACCCTTGTTCATGGTTCTGTGGTTTGGAGAGGAGCAGGGATGTCCTTATCCCTCTCAAGTCCTCAAAATCTGCCTGCATTAGTAAGCAGCCACTGTGATGAGTTTTGATGAAGAAGCACTCAACAATTAAAAACCCAAGCCAAACCCCAACCAGACTGAGCAGTCAGAGCACATCACACTTCAGGAGTATCAGCAAGAAGCCAGTGGTAGGGCCAGGGAGGCAAGTCATCCCAGTGCAGAGGAGAGGAGGGGGTTGGAGGATGTTAGCAAAGAGAAGTGTGCCATCCACTGCTTGATGCTTGACCTGCTGACCACCTCACAGCCCCTGAAAGCCAACTCTGAGTGAACCTTGAACTCATCCCATCTGCCCAGGCAGCACAGCCCCTACAGGGCAGCCAGCACTTTGGAGAGCACAAGACAGCCCACAGCTCAGCACAGTTCCCCAGGCCACAGAGAACACAGGAGTGGTAAGAGTGACTGATGTGGAAAGGGTGGGTGGGTTGGGAAAGCATCTCAGAGAGGGCAGTGGGGTGTCAGCAGTCATCTGGTTCAGGGGAAGAACATGTAACAGTCATAAAATATGAAGTGGATTACAGGCTTGTTTTCAGCCTCTGATGAAATGCCAGAGAAAGGTCGTGAAAAATACAGTTGTCTTGACGATGTACGAGGAGTTTTAGTTTCATATTTATCTTTTGCATTTCACACTGTACTTGTGGGATCTGAGAGTGGGGAAGCCTTGGAGGCAGCACAGCTTGTCATTTCATCACACAGCACTCACACATCCACCAGGCTTTACACAGTATAACTGCCCCTCAGTCAAATAACAGAGATACTCCACTGATCTCTGAAATGCTGAACTCACACGGACAAAGGCATCTACCAGCTTCTACCTGTGGCAAACACTTGCTATATTCTGATAGTCTTAGTGAACAAATGGAAAGAATTAGATTTATATATGTATATATATATTTTTAGTGCTTTTTAAAAGAAATAAGTGTGTAGGCAAGAAGTTGACCGAGTAGGCATTTTACAAATATTTTAAGTTCACACTGTGCTGAAGCCCTTTGCAGAACAGGCACATGCTGGTGCACTCAGAGAGGAAACATACTTCAGCAAAATCTGGTTAAAAATACATAATTGCAAAATTGTAATTTCCTTTTGTTTATGTGCACTAAATGAACTTTATGTACTTGTACCATGAACCACGGTAACATGCTATGTTATTTCTGTATTATCACCCAGAATATTTCTGGTGTTTCAAACCACAGTGCACTTTCTCTATAGAAAGTTCCACCCCAACATAAGGAGGAACTTCTTTCCTGTGAGAGTGATGGAGCCTGGAACAGGCTGCACAGAGAGCTTGTGCTCTTCTTCTCTGGACACCTTCTAAACCCACCTGGATATGTTCCTGGTTGACATGCCCTGGATGATCCTGCTCTGGCAGAGAGGTTGAACTCAGTGACCTGCAGAGGTCTCTCCCAAGCCCTAACATTCTATTTTTCTATTCTGCTCTCCACTCTGCACTGAGGGAAGTCCTTTAGCTCCAGAAGAGCCCTCCTCCTCCTCCTGCACGTATGCAGCAAGCACAGGATGCAAGTGCTTAGATCTGGTATTTGACCACTGTGGTCTCATGGAGCTTACTGTCGGTTTTGCCTCACATGAAGAGCAGAAGGGAGCCAAACTTTCATGAAAATCCATGTGTTCAAGAAACAAAAGTATGCCTCCTGAAAATACCACACCATCACTTTCTGCCAATATATACTCATGTTAATACAACTGTCATCATAGAGCCAAATCCAAACTCTGATCACCTTCTTCATATGATTTGCTCAATCTAAAAGTTCAAACAGACCATTATAACTGGAGACAAAAAAAATATATCATTCCAAATCCAATACAACCATATCATAATGCAGAAAAAATGACTGAAAATTGCATAAATGCATCTTCTTTTTTTTTTTAATGGGTTAATTTCAAAGAAAGTCTGCTACCCAACTTAAAGATATTTACATAAGCTTTTGCATTTCCCTTAAAAAACTCCTACTAGAGTTTCTTTCAAAGCTGCTATTTATATGGGTGGTATTTATATGGTATTTATATGGGTGGTCTTATGACCCATATAAACATGCCCATATAAACAGTATCTATTTGACACTGCTGCTTCTTAAGCTAGCATCACAAACACCAGTCTTCCTTTTCCTGTTCCCTTCTTTACAGATAGTTTCCACTCTGATATTTTACACTATATTGTAAAAGTGTCCCATGAAATAAGAGCACCTGGTTCTGAAGAACCATTTAAATGTGACAGTAAGTGTACATTTAGCTGTAGAAAGCAAAATAACCTTTTCAAATTTACCATTACAAAGTGTCTAAGATGTTTTCATCATTAGGGAACACTTGAGCAACACTGTTGAGCAACAGACTCAAAGGAAGTCCACACACAACCATTCTGGAAGGACTGCTATCCAAACGGATACGGGATGAGCTTTGAAAGGAAGGGAGGAGCATGAACAAACCATTTTCTCTCTCCTGTCTCCACTTCCAGCTGAATAGCTGTGGTGTGCAACAAGTACTATTCCCTTCTGCATTCCGCAAGAAAAAACCAGGGGGGGAGAAATGAATACCTTGAGCCAAACCACGTGTCTTAAATTTTTCCCTGAACATGACCCTGTGCAAAACATCCAGCACCAGTGAACCGGCAGAGACATGGAAATAGCATAAAGGAGAGAGCAAATGGCACTCACATTAGAAAAGACTTGAAATTACAAATTGATGTTACATGGCTACAACATGTCAAGTATGCTCCTTGACAGCTAGGGCTTCCCAGGAACTAGAGCAAGCTCTTGCTTGAAGATAGTTTCCCAGCACACACAGTGCACTTAATGATTGTAACAACCTGAGGCCTGATGAAAAGCCTTCTGAGAACAGGAAAAGGACTATGTTTGTGGGGCTTTTTTGTTCTCTTTTTTTTTTTTTTTTTTTTAAGATAACAATGAAATAAAGCAAAGCTTGAACTTCTAGATAAAAGCATTTCTAAGTTTTGAACCCTAAATAGTAATCCCACACATTTTGCATTTAGAATCTCTGAGAGGTTCTAAGACCCATTACAGATCAAAATATTTGGCAGAGAGATCCTGGCTTCTTCCATTTCAGTGAAGATGTAGGTATCACAGTCAGGTATTACTTCAATTATTAATTAATTTTTGCCCTAAAATTGCTAAGATTTGCTCTGTGCAAGATGCAGAACTGAAGAGAAGATTAAACAACATATTAACAATCAGAACTACAGGTCACTTAGAAAGCACATTCCCAGGGAAGGCTAGATATGTTTTTCATTTCAGCTGCCAAGCCAATTCTTCAATGTTCTTTAGAATGTCCCAGAAAGCTGACAAAGAAAATAAAACAGAAGGGGGAAAATGGGGTCCTGTCATAGAAAATAATTTCTTCTCCTGACAGGTCTAATAAAATAGAGAGTTAAGTGTAGGGTTGCAGATAGGAGAGTGGAGAAGATGGTCACTGTAGTGGTGTCTCTAATTTCAGACTGAAGCTAGCAAGTAGATGCAGGTTCAATTCTTCCTTTGCCTGTAGGGTTTTAAATCCTGTACCTCTGAGATGAGTGCCTTAATTTGGGATGTCAGTGTCTTTCAAAAATATGCTGAAAATGCTCTCATACTCAAACCTCAGTAGTACTCTCTGAAATTAAGCCAGTGAGAGAATGGGTGCTTGGGCTGGTGGTGATGACAATCACTGGGGATAAAAGGATAACTGAGAGATGGGATCCAGACCATACTCCAAAAATATAAGACTGGTGGAGATATTGAATGTAGTCCAGGTTACCTCTGATCCTCATGTAAGAGAGAAGAAACTTCACTATACAAAAAAAGTTGATTTTGGGTGTGGCCCCCTGTTCAATTTTCATGTGTATTTGACAACTTGGTAGTAGAAAACCAAAGCCATCACCACCTCCTACTCCAGTAGATTGTAAATGTGGTCCTGCACAGTTTTACTCACAGCCAAAGCTATACAGTAAATTCACCATGAACTACAATATTTCCCTTCTGATTTTTAATCCAGCCACATGCAGATCAATACAAAGGTAATACATTAATTCCACCAGCTCAGCACAATAGAACAGTTACAGGAATCACTGAAAGATTCTCTCTTTGCCTATTTTCACACCTTCCAAAATACCATTAACACTTCTAAATATTTCATACTGGCACATCTAAAAAGACTTTTCTGGGGATTCAAGTCTCTACTAGGTTTTAAAGGAAAATCTGAATTAGATTAAAGCAGATGTTAACCCTAGAACAGCAAGCTAAACCTAATTTTGGCATAAATACCTCAAGGGTACTATATTTTTGGCTAGTACAACACAGATCCTCCTGCTCCACATAACATCATTCACTGTGATGGCATGGCTATCAGAGACAGCAAAACCACAGAGGCACAGTTCACAGAACTGCTGGTCTAACCAAAGTCTGGGCACTCTCATGGGCTTGCCCTGCCCAAGCCCAGCCACAAATTCCAGTATGCTGGAGCTCTCAGTGATCTCCAGCCCATTGGGATCAGGAAACATTTCAGGTTTATTTACTTACTGGTTTTTCTTCTGGGCTCCCATTGGGCACTTCCACAACTCTGAGGTCAGGGTTCACCCGCACCCTTGCCCTTGTGACAAACTGGATGACTGATGAACTGTCCTGAGAAGCAAAAAGAAGAATTAGATTTGAGGGTGATAAGAAGAATAGTCACCAAAAACTATCCCCCACCCTCACCTCTCCACCCCTTACACCCTCCCCCCAAAAGAGAAAAAAATCACCCCAAATTAACCAACCACCACCACCAAAAAAACACAAACAACCCACAAAAAAACCCCAAACCACACACAAAACAAAAAAAAGACCACACAAAACAAAAAA